>JAHQIY010000028.1:600000-881228 GCA_019054805.1 Brachionus manjavacas
AATTTTATTTATACTTAGATAAGTTTTTAGTTAAATTTAGAAAAAAAAATATCAATAGAATATTAATATACAAATTTGTTAATTATCACATGATTTGAAGAGATTTTTTAAGAAAAATAAAGCAATAAAATAAAAAAGTAAAACCATAGAATTGTTCAGATAGCACTAAAGTTTTGAATTTCGTGAACTTTAAAAAAAATTTGAAGTAGTTAACTTTAACTCTGAAAAGTACTTTGTAGACTGTCTTTATAGGCCAAACGATTTTGTTGATAAGAACGATTTTGATTTAGTTTTCAAACAAGTTAAAGACAATGTAAGTGATAAAGCTTGCGTAATCGGTGATTTAAACTTTCCATCAGTCATCTGGTCAAATGGTTGTGTCAGAAATCTAAAACGAAAATGGCATCGAACATAAATTCAGAGAAGCATTAAGCGAAACTTTTCTTTATCAAAAAAAAAAGCTGTCAACACTTTCGATTTGATTTTCACGACTCAGCCTAACAGTGTGTATTCAATCGTTAAAAAATTTGTACTTGGTAACATTAGTAAAGGATATCTGGCTATTTTTTCAATTTTGTTTTCAATTTTTCAATAAAAATGACTTTCAAAAAAATTCTCATTTCCTATCAAATATTGAATAGGTGTATTGATTTGGTGAGAATTTAAATATTCAAGAAATGTTCGATGAGTTAATTTTCTATGTCAGGGAAGCTTGTAATCGATTCATACCAGTAACGGATGGCTCTCATAAGAAAAGAATCTCAGAAACTTGGATTAAAGATGATCTCAAGATCTAAATTAGAAAAAAGAGGAATCTTGTATCAAGGAAATGTTCATGTAACTGGAAGGATATGAATCTATATAAAAATTATAAGCATATGTGTAAATTAGTTCCATCAGAAATAAAAAGAGCTAGACTAAAATAGTTGATAAAGCTAAGAAAAATACATAGATATTGTATAAATACTTAAAATATCAAAAATTAAACAAAGAGTTAAAAAAGTTAAAAACGAACTAACGCAAGATCCGAGAGAGATATCAAATCTTCTAAATAGATGTTTCAAGATGTTTTTGTTATTGAGCAAGATGGTAAGCTTCCACCTTTTGAAATTGAATTTAATGAAAACTGGTCAGAATATATTGACATTGAACCAAATGATATTAATAATGAGATGGTTTTTAAAAAATTACAAGACCTAAATCAAAATAAATCATGTGGTTTAGACAAGCTTCATCCGTTATTGCTTAAAAACTGTGCGGAAGCCTCTAATGTTCCGGTTTTGTGAAGTTCAGTACAAAAGAACAGAACAAAGTATAAAAAAATTAAATAAATTTTTTTCTAAAAAATGATGATAATAAAAATCATCATCAACTTTTACATTCAAAGTTCCATCAACTGTAAAAGTCTGCTAATGGTGTGCAGAATTTCTGCAAAATGCATCACGCTCGATTATTTTGAAATTTAATTTCTGCATAACTCTGCAAATTTAGCAGGCTTTGATATTTGATGCAACTTTGTAAGCTGCACTTTGTTGTATATACAGAACCAAGTTTAAATCTTTAGAAAAAAAGTTATTCAATTTTTTTACATTTTTTCTGTTCTTTTTTACATTTTGTACTGAATTTCACAAAACCTACAGTTCCTTTAACTTTGATTTTCAGAGTATCTTTATCCAAAAGTCAAGTTCCAAATAAATTCAGATCGGAAAAAATTACTGAATTGTTTAAAAAAAGTGATAAATTATTGCCAAGCAATTAACGTCCTCTGTTTTAAATTTCTGTTCCGCGCAAAATTATGAGAAGAAAAAAATGGAAAATTATCTTTGTAAGAATATTATATCTAAAGCATGGATTTGTCTAGAAAAAGTCATGTACAACCAATCCTCTGGAAACTCTAGATTTCATCTCAATGAGTCTAGACAAAAATATTCCTGTGATTCTGCTCGCTGCCAAATCTATTAGTTGATATCCCCAGTGTTAACAGCTTTAAAGCAGGCATCGATTGCTGGATGAGCAACAATCAATCACGTCAGCTGTCTTAGTGTGCCTTGTCAGCACACTCGCTGGCTAGCCAGCTACAGTCAAAACTCCTAACACTGCTAAAATTTTCAGAATTTTTATTCAAATTTTTAAATTTTTTAATTTTTTTACCGTAATGCCTTGCCCCCTAATGCATTGAACTTTAAAACAGAATTCTGAATTTTAATGCTGCATTTAACCCACTTTTTTTTCCAGATACGCTGCGACTAAAAATGCTGCAGTTAATGTCAAAATTTTGGTACAAATTCCGCATTAAATATGTAAAAAATAATAAAAATATATTTTTCTATTTTTTCAATTGTTTCAAAATTTGAATCAAAAAAAAATGCTCTTCGGACATAATGCATGCATGTAAAGTTAAAATTTTGAGTTTTAATGCGTCACGAAATTTTATTTAAATTGATAAAAAAAACGGTATTTTAATATAAAAATGGCATAAAATTTTCCGTATAAAAATTATTTGTTTTTAAAAAAAATGAAATTTTATTATTTTCTCTCGCTAGTTTCTCTCTCACGTGCTTCTTTTTCTAGAGTTTTTTTATTTTTGCTTCCCTTTTTGCGACCACCACGGCCTGTTCTGGTTGGTTCTACATTTGCTGCTGTTTCGGGACTTTCATTTTCGACTTCTGACTGAGCATTAGCAGCTTTATTTATAAGCATTAAAACTCAAAATTTTAACTTTACATGCATGCATTATGTCCGAAGAGCATTTTTTTTTGATTCAAATTTTGAAACAATTGAAAAAATAGAAAAATATATTTTTATTATTTTTTACATATTTAATGCGGAATTTGTACCTAAATTTTGACATTAACTGCAGCATTTTTAGTCGCAGCATATCTGGAAAAAAAAGTGGGTTAAATGCAGCATTAAAATCCAGAATTCTGGTTTAAAGTTCAATGCATTAGGGGGCAAGGCATTACGGTAGTTGCTTTTTTTTTATTTCAAATTTATTTTCAGATCTAAATTAAATTCGAATTTTGATTTAAAAATAAGTAGTTTTCGAATTAATCTTAAAAATAAAGAAAAATAAAATCTTTATTAAAATTTAACCTAAATTCAAAATTTCAAAGCTGATTATATAGAACCGTAAAATATTATATCAAATCTTTAAAACAGTTTTTGTTGCTCTTTAGAAAATTTTTCAATTTTTAAGATCAGTTGCCACAATTGCCAATTTCCACAAAGTTTATGTAGAGCAATTTAAATTTTTTTTCTTTTATTTTTCAAATTGGTTTTGACTTTGTTTAGATGCAAAAAATTTTATTTATCAATTTAAAAAGAAAAATGTAATCTTTAAAAAAATAATTTCATGATAAATCAGCCATTATCATTTATTTCGAATTAGAATAATAATCAGCTAAACTTCTGCCGCCTCTTTGTCGACTACAAAAACATATAATGCCACATGGCACCATTCTTTCTCCTCTTATAGTAACATGGCACCATTTTGTTATGTGATAATTACATCTACCACCTTGAAATATTTTTTAGAAATTTTATACTTTTATCCTACAAAATAATACCACTTCTATTGCAATTTCCAATTTTTCCACCTTTATCTTCGCATGTCCAGCCATTTTGTGTCTCGACTTCATAACAAAGTCCATCAATCTGTATTGCTAGTCCTGCAATCAAAAGTAGTAGAAACCCAATTTTTAAACTGTTCATTTTCACAATTGCTTGTATTTGTTTTCCCAAATCTGAATATTTATTTAAAGCATTTCTCTTGTCTATTTAAGCATCTCAAAATAATAGAACTAGTTTCGGAAGACTTATTTTGCTTTAAATAAAAATAAATTAAAACTAATTCAAAAACATTTCACTCAAAAAAAATCATTATTTTTATTCATCGTTTCGACGAACGTCTCGCAAGTTGATATCTATATCAATTTAGTTTTTCAAATAAATTAAAAAATTTTAACATTTTTTTAGCTTTTTATTTTAATGATTGCTTACAATTTGATATGAGAAATTAAATGATTAATGAAGGGCACATTAAAATATTTGGAATGCGCAATGTCATTACATTGCAATATTTCCGGTGACTCTTTATTTTTCTTAAATTGATTTAGATATTTTCATATCTAATGAAAATAATTAAAGTCAAACAAAAACAAAAGAATAACAAAAAAAACTGCAAAAAACAAGCTGGCATGGAAAGGGTTTGCTGTAAACCATTTGATCAGCGAAGATTAATTTTAATAAATTTCTCACTAAGCTTAAATGATGCTCAATTTATGAATTATTTAAAGTTAAAAATACCATTTTATCATCTACTGACAATCGTAAAATAAAAACTATATCTGTATTTTTTTTAATTAATCTTTAAGATTTAGGTAAGAAAGACCATACTTTTTGTTCTTCTGTATACGGGGTCCGAGGCAGAGAAATATTTATCAAAATTGAAATTAATATTAAAACTATTAATAAGTATAAAAAAGTACAGACTCAAAATTATTTCTTGGAATTACAAAAAGAACCTTCTTCTAGACTAGAGAGGCACTTAAAGTACAGATAGTACCTAAATCTTAAAGTTATAAAAGTACATCCTTTCTATTTGGAAATATTTATTAGCATCCATTGTCAATAGCTCCATTTTATTAATTATATTCAAACCGGATTCACAAAAAAAATTCACAGATTTGTTTATTCTTCTCTTTGATTTTTCTGGACCAAAAATCAGAATGGCCATTGATTCAGTGTCTTAAAAGGGCATATTCACGGCATCATGTCTTTAGTAAAAATTTTCTTTCCAATTTTTATAATCAATTAATTGAGCGATTGTATAATAAGAGTAAAAAATTTGAATATTTATCTCTTTTCATCACCTAAATTTGGAATTTTGAATAAAAAGTTTATCTTTTATAATTTAAAATGTCTTTTTGTAATCAAAAAACTCAAATTACATCTTTTTTATTTAGAAGAACCAAAGTTTTAATTTTTCTTTATTAATTTATTTTTAATTTTATTAATAATTTGATAGCAAAAATGAAACAATCTAGACCCAAATTTTGTATACATTGAATTTTTCAAATAAAAATTTAAAAAAAGCGTTTATAGTTAGGAAAGAAAGGGGTTGTGAAAGTCCCTTTAAATTCGATCATTTCAATTCAGTAACAAAAAAAGATAATTTAGTTTTGTAAAATTCATTATCTTAAATATTGAGCACTTAAAGAACTTAATTATTTGTTAAAATGTTATTCAAGTCTTTTTTGGATTGAAATGATCAAACTGATACTTTACAACCCCGGAAAGATTTATTCATACTGAAAGAGATATTTTATGAAAAAAATATTTTTCCAGATTTTTTGGTATTAAGTTTTTTCAGATTAATAAAGGTTTTTTTCAAAAAACCGAAAATTCTGTTGGGGTTTTTATGTTTTTGTTTAGTGTTAGATACGGTCAAGACAAACCGGTCCAATACACGGACGGTTTTTTGCGCTCATTTGGCCGGTCAGCTAGGGGATCTATTTTTTGGAACGCCAAAATTAACGGTCTAAAAAAAAAGCCGTCAAAAATACGGCTAACTTTTTGGCGGTTAGTCACTTAAATTGAAATTTTTTCGAAATAATTATTTTAATTTTTAAAAAAAAAACTAATTAAAATGATAAAAAAAATTTTCTTTATTAATTTTAAAAAGTTTTTTTTTTTTTCAAAATTTTTAAAAAATTTAGTGACCGCCCGCCAAAAAGTTGGCCGATTTTATGGCCACCCATATATTTTGGACCGTTTATTTTGGCGGTCCGAAAAATAGACCGCCTAGCTGACCGGCCAAATGACCGCCCGTTTATAAGTATTTATAGAGTAAAGGGAAATGTCAAGCTAAAATCTGGTAAAGTCAAGCTTAAATCTGTTAGAGTCAAGCAAATTTATTTTTATCAGTCTCACCGAGAAAGTCAAGCCAAAAATATCTAAACTGGGAAAATCAAGCTTAAATTATTTTTTTCTGTTAAAGTCAAGCCAAAAAAAGTGGAAAGCAAGCAAATGAGATTAAAGTCAAGCTTTTTTTAAAAAAATTTATTTTTGTACATATTACATATTTTAACGGTTAAAATTGTTTTTAATTATTTAAAAGACATTTAATTAACAACAAAAACTATTTTTATAAAATGACCTAATTATCTTTTGTTAAACAAAATTTTGCCAAACTATATCTCCCTACTTTTTTATTTGATTTATTTACAAATTCGTCATCTTTTAGTTTTAAACCTGGATACCTTTTTTTTAAACAAATTAAAGCTGCTATTAAATGAGTACAAGTCCCAATGTCTAAATACTTGACACAACTGTAGGTATTGCATTCTAAACAATTGCATTCTGGATCACTGATCTCAATATAATCAATTTTATTGTTTTTGTGACGATACTTAAAAACTGCTAGTCCATTTGTATTGCTCACCTTCTCAAACTTTTTGCTTTTCAAAACCACTTTAGAATAGCTTACGTCTTTTTGTTTAAGTTTTGGAATTTCTTTTGGTTGTTTGCAGCTTTTAGATTCAAATTTTACCACATTCATGTTACCACAAACATGTTAAAAAGCATGCAAAAACACAAAAATTTTATAAGCTAAAATTCTAGAAAATCATTCAAAAAAACATGATTCACTCGGTTGATAAATGATTTCTTTTTTTTAAAGAAAAATTCTTTTGATTGAAAAAAAATTTAAAAAGCTTGACTTTAATCTCATTTGCTTGCTTTCCACTTTTTTTGGCTTGACTTTAACAGAAAAAAATAATTTAAGCTTGATTTTCCCAGTTTAGATATTTTTGGCTTGACTTTCTCGGTGAGACTGATAAAAAAAAAATTTGCTTGACTTTAACAGATTTAAGCTTGACTTTACCAGATTTTAGCTTGACATTCAACCTCATCCGTATTTATATCCCAAACTTAAATCCGAAAAAAATTCTAGCTCCAATGTCTGATGAAAGTTAAAGAAAAGTCTTATTATAAACATGAAGAGAGCTTTTTTTTTTAGAATTTTTTGGTGTTTTTGGTGAAAAGAAAAAATCCTTATTTAGTATAAAAATGAAGAAATAAAAAACAAAAATTATCCTTTTTTGAAAATAACAATATTTAATCTTTTAATAATTGTTATTATTATTTTATATATTGATTCATGTTTCATATTAAAAACTTAATTAAAAGTTTTTATTTTTTTTAATAAAAAGAATTAAGAAATTGAATTAATTTAAAAAAAAATTTTTCTCAGTCTACTGATAATAAAATTTAAATTTATAAGCTTATTTTTAAAAAGTTTATTTTGAATTTTAAATTTAATTGTGAATGCTAGATTCAAATACCCTAGTCAAAAAAAACTGTAAATAGAGAGGCGGAAAAAATATAGAAAGACGAAATGTAGAAAAAAATAGAGACTTTGGCTTAAATTTTAAATTAAAGAACTGATGCTATTGTTTCAAAAGTTGTAGAATCATTCAAGAGAGAGCAAAATAAAGTTGATTCAGATAAGTTTAGAATCAAAAACGGTGAACAATTTAAACCAAAAAAAGACAAACATGAGGCTAATTTGAGAATTTTACGATTGGTGACAGATTATAAAAGTGAGTTTATTGAATTATTTTTAGAAGGTTTAGGTAATAATTTACTAATTGTTGAAGGAAAAAATTGAAAAAAATTAATTAGACAATTTATTCTTTGAATAATTTTCTAAATAAAAAAATAAAAATATTTTTCTGTTTTTTTTTTCTATATTATTCAGGGGGGTTTCTATAAATAACTATACATTTTCTTCTATTTTTATTTTTTTTTTATGCAAAACTAATTTTATTTTTACTTTAATTCTCCAGATGGAGGTTAATTTGAATTAAATAAATTATTCAAAAAATTTTTTTTTCTATATTGTGTCACATTGTCCTGAAAATAAGATCAGTCTATAAATTTAAACTTAAATGATATTATAAATCGAAAAAATATTTTTTTAATCAATTTACACAACTTGAAAAGCATGTAACATTAAAATTATTTAAATAAATTTAAAGATTTATTTTTAAAGATCATCAACTTCAAGTTGCCGAATTTGTCACTAATTTGTTAATTTAATTTATCAAAAAGTTGTTCACGTTTTTGCCTGTCTTAATGTTTTTTTCTAATGATTGTTTAAAAAAAAATAAAATAAAATTTTTCTTATTCCAAATTTTATTCCAAAAATTGGCGATATTTTTTTAACCACTTTTCCCAAAATTATGGTGAATTTACAAAAAGTTTGAACATTTAACCATATTTATCACGAAAAAAAGGCAAAATTCTTAAAAAGAAGAGTAAGTCAGAAATTTTTTTACATCTTAACTACTGTGTCGAACTTAAAATTATACATTTGTCTTTTTAAAATTTCATTTTCAGCTTGCAACTCGGCCACTTTTGCTTTAAATCGATCAATTTCTTTGTTCAAAGCATGAATCTTTTGTTCTCCCAGTCCAATTCTGTCCTTTAACAATTTCACTTCTGACACATTCTTGTGATTGTTCAACTGAACCTTGTAGTCCTTCTCTCTATTAGACGCAATCAACTCTTCCAACTGTTTGACCATACTTCTTTCGCCATTTAGGTGCGATTTAAGCAGCTCGTTCTCAGCGCTTATGTCCTCAATTTTGTTCCTCAGAGTGTCATAATCAATGTCTTTTTTGGTCAATTGACGGCTTACATCGTCCTTTACTTGCTCTAGGCGTGTGTTCAAGTCCCTGAAGTTGACCATGTCCCTCATCAGCTCTTTCATTTCAATTTTGAGTTTTTTGAGCTGATCCTCACTTCTTTGTAGATTTCTGGCCGACACCGACATTTTCACTTCGTACTCTTGGCACTCGGACACTTTTTTGCAAAACTCTCTTTCCACAGATTCCACTTTGTCTCTTAGCCTCTTGGCATCCAAACTTTTTATCTGCAGTTCCATTTTGAGGCCAAATTTTTCGTTTTCACATTGACTTAATTCATTCTGAATGCTGTTTAGCTCATTGGTCATTTGAACCATTTGGTTTTTCAAGTTCTGGCTCTCGGTCTCGTTGTTTGAGATCACATCGTTTAATTTGGAGACCTCGTGCATGTACTCTTGAATTTGTTCCCTGAGAGCGGTCTTGTCCGAATTGTGTTTTTCAAGCTCGGCGTGCAGGACCTGGTTCTCCCGGGTAATTGTCAATAGGTCGTCCTGTAATTGTCGCGCATCGTTGAAGTGCGAGTCCAAAGTTTGCTTTAGTTGGTTGTTTTCCATGTTCAAGTATTCGCTGTTGATTTTTAGGCTGTTCAACTCGTTGCTCATGGTCTCTAGCTGACTACTGGCTTTGTTTATCATGGTATTCATTTGGGCTAATTGCTCATTTAGGCTTTCGTTCATTTGTGCACAATTCGTGACGTCTTTTCTAAGCTTGACATTTTCCACAGTCTTTTCGTCTATTGTATTTAGAAGTTGGTCTTTTTCGTTGTCTATCTGAGCTATGACCATCTTCAAGCGCGATATTTCAGAGTTGAATTTGGCATTTAGGTCCGTGAGCATTAGGACCTCTTGTCTCAAGCGAAAGCTTTCACGCTCACAATCGCTTTTTTCAACTCTATTTCCTATCTCTTGGAAAGGCTGACGCATCATTTTTACCACCAATATGTTAAAAATCTTTTTTTTTGTTTATTCAAGTTTTAAATTGTCATTTTTTTGTTAAGTAAATTAATTCAAATTTGAAATTAAGCGCTTGGCAAATTTTATTTTAAACATTGACATCAAAATTGTCCAAGTTTTATTTTGAATTATCTAATTTTTTAATCGCGTATAATATAAGGTGCCCCAAGTCATAAACACTAGTTTTGGATTTAAAATTTTTAGCTTTTCCAAAAATTTGAAATCTAATGTAATTTTGTGCGTAGAACTCGAATCTGAAATCATTTTTTTCATATGTCATCTTATTTTTGCTAAATTGCAGGAAATAAAAATACAAATTTAGTGCATAAGTTTGAACTGATTTTTTCGAAAAATTAAACTGACTTGGAAACTTAATTTTTTTTTCATCAGATAGTAGAGGAAATGTACTTTCTAATCTTGTGTATTTTTTTTCACCCATTCAACAAAAATCCCTAACAATTTAAACGCAAAGTTTTGAAAAAATTCGATGATTTAGCATTTTTGGCGTTTTATTTCTCCCGTAAAATTATTTCAAAAAAGATAATTTTTTTTTTATTTAAGAGAACTAAGTCTCCTCTATAGAAATAGATGGGGGTTTGTTGATATCTTGTCTTAAAAGCATTCTATTTAGATTTAAAATCAGTAAAATATTAAAAAAAAATGATCAAGATTTCAACAAAATCTTAGACTTAATTTTAGAGGCCATAAATGAATATAAAAATATAGATTTGAATATTAAGCTATGGAATAGATTCTGGAGAGCTTTGGAAATGTATCAAAGTGGTGCAAGCTATCAAAATGTCTTAGAAAAGCTATTTGGAGCAAAATCGAGTAATAAAGTTATTTCTCATAAAAAAAGCAAAGATTTTAATACATTAATATATTCAGAACAATAAATTTCCTATATGAATCTATCTAAAAACTTTATATTTATTACATAGGTATCTTTAAATGCTTGTATTTTACTAAATAGACAATATTATCCAAAAAGCCCATCTATTCCTATTTCTTAATAAATTAGCTTTAATTTAAGCCCAAAATCATCCTACTTGAAAAAAGTCTTATATACGAAATAAAATTTAAAGGCATATTTAAAAAAAAACATTTTTTTCTAAAAATCGCCAAAAAAAAAGGGAAAATAAACTAATGGATGATAAAAAACGACTATTCGAGTAAATTTAGGGTAAATTTTCATAAAAAAAAAAAAAAAAGTAGATTTCCAAATGCTTCACATTTTATGAAACAAAACGTTTTTTTGAACCCCCCCTGAAACTCGGGTATAAGATAAAAGAACCCAACTTTTTCACTAATAAAATCGAATTCTGCGTCATAATTAACCTAAAAAAAGTTTTTGGGGTGAATTTTTGATAATCCTAGCTAACTAGTGTTTATGACTTGGGGCACCTTATTAAAAGAACAAAAATAAAATTTTCTAGAACAAAAATACTGATGATAGTGTCAATTATTTTTTGTTAGTTCAATTAAATTAAATAACATCAAACATGATTGAGTTAGTAACTATTTTATTTCTTTGATAGCTAATTTGATCTAATTGAAACAAATAAATTTCTAAAAAAACTTTTTATTTCTGTAGTTTTCGTAACTTAGAATCAGCTCAAGGGCATTTTGCTATGAGTTTTGCCGATAACGATTGCAACTGTAAACGGGCCACAGAGAATTTGCCTGGTGATGTTATTATAATGAAATTCAAAATGTAAATGATTTGGGTATCAGCGTATATGAAGGATTAGATTTGGACGATCTGCCTGTACAAGAGCCAATATCAAAAAAAATTCGTCTTGAAGAGACCCTAATCGTTACTCCACAGCCCCAAGTTAAAAAAAAACGCGGTAGACCAGTTGGATCAAACAAACAAAAAAAAAGTAAAATGAATATTATTTTTGTCTATGTTTAATTATTTTTGTTCTAATTTGGTATAAATTGTATTACTTTTTTTTTATGTACCTTTTTATATTTTAATAGAAATAAAAAAATACATTTGTTCCCGGAACAATTACTGAACTAAGGCTTAGAAGTTATTTTTTTTAAATTTGTTTTGGTCAGGTTCAGTAAAATATTACTTTTTAGTTACCAAACTTTTTTTAAATAAATATCTCAACAAATCACTTAAACAAATTGTAAAAATAATTTTTTTATTTTAGTTTAAGATTAAATTTTTTAAGAGTAATTCTTAATTTTAATCTCTTTACTTTATGACAAAAAAAAGTAATTTTATTAACTAAAAAGAACTTATTTTTCAAAAATAAAAATAATTATTTGAAAAACATTTAAATCATTTGCAACTGTCCGTTTTTTGCAAATTATCGCTGACCAAACATTTACATTTATTGAACTCTTTCCCCTTATCCCAACATTTCTAGGCTTTGAAGTTTTTTCTCGAAAATGTTATAAAGGAAACGTATTTATCTATTTTTTTTTAAATAAATCGATTTATATCGCATGATCTATATGTTTTAGCAAAATCTTCTCGTGGTCTTTTTTTATTAAATTTTGATTTGGCAATCCCCTTGCTCTTCTAAATACAAATCCCATTGTTATTAATTTAAGAGAGTAATTATTACTTAAGATTTATCATTTCAGTTAATTAAAGTAATAATTTTTTGTTTAGATATAAATGCTATTGAACAAAAGTCCAAATTGAAAAATTGGAGCTACAATTCAATTACCGACTTCAGCCAACATGCCACCAAAAAAAGTCGAAATCAAAAATTGTATTTTGGTCAGTATCTTGCTGATCTGTAAAAGCCAAAATCATGAAAATTTCAAGATTATCTAGTGGTATTTTCGGTTTTGCATAATTCGAAAAATTTAATGATTTTGAAATTACGTTGTTTAATTTAAACTCAATGCTTAAGCATGTTAAAATTTGAAATTTAATTACGCAATTATTTCTAAAATTGTAAAATAGAAAAAAAAACTTGCCAAAATAATTTTTAATTTTCTAACAATTCTATTAATTTTTAATTCAATTTTTAAATAAATAATTTAGTATCTATTTTTATATTGTATCTATGTAATGCATAATATTGGAGGGAGTATCATTTTAGTTTTCTATAATAGAAATTTAAATACTTAATTCCCAAAAAAAAACCAGAGTAGTTTAAAAGTCATTAAAAAAGTTCAATTCCGGACTTTTTTTATTTTTTTATTTTCAAAAGTCCAAGGTAGCCAGGATAGCTTGGTCACGCACTACGTATGGAAAGCAAAGAAGAACCAGCTAGAATATTTGCACTATACGAGCCAGAAATACGACATGGTCAACCAAGGTGAGGCGAATTTTTCTACCAAGATTCATTTAACTGCGTGATTCTAACTTTTTAAAAAACTAGACCTAAATTCTTTTTAAAATTCAATTTTGAAAAAAACGCCGATGCAAAAAAGAGAAAATAAACCTGTATCATTATTGAAATTCCTTCTTAGTCTTTTGTATTTTTTTCAAAGAATTATTTCAAAAGGCTATTTAAAATTTTTCATCAATTTCTAAAATGCTCGATTCGGAAAGAAAATCCGATAGTTTTTTTTGAAGAACATTTTTAAGAACATTTTTATTTTTTTTCAAATTAGGAATAGAAGGCAATATTGGGGTCAATAATCTAGGGGTTGTATTTATTCAAAATTTAACATTCAAAAAAATTTACAAATTAACAAAATAAAAAGGGAATTTATAAAAAAAATAAAACAAAATTTTAATACTCTAAAACATTAAATATTAAGTTTTTCAATTCTTTTAAATTTTTTAAAAAACCATAAAAATTTTTTACTTTATACTTTAAAAAAAAATATCTCTATTTTTACATTTAGATAATTTACTCAGTCAACAATGCCTAAAAATTTTAAAAATTTTTTAAATTTAAATTTTTTTATAGATGAATTTTTTTCGAAAATATCATTTTTTAAAATATTTAGAAAATGCTGAACCGTCAATCACTTGCCACAGTTTGAGTTTTTTCATTTAAAAGAAATAATAATTTGCAAATTGACAGCTCATGGAATAATTTAGACTTTATTCTCTAGTCACTTCTCTAGTTCTGTTGAAAAAAAAGTTATCTCTATGTTGGAGCCTCGAAATTTCTTTGTGATATTTGAAGCAGTGACCTCTTCCTTGGATTTTGGTGACATTAAAATTGTTGCTTTTTTCAACCAATTCTATTCCATGCATGAACTTGTATAATTGAATTAGATCACCTCTTTTTCTTCTTTCCACCAGATTTGGAATGTTTAAAGCCTTCAATCTGCTTTCATACGGTTTGTTTCTAATTGAAGAAACAAATTTCGTAGCTCTGCGTTGAATCCTCTCAAGATTCTCACAATCCGACTTAAGAAATGGAGACCATACAGGCACAGCAAATTCCAAAAGAGGACGAACAAAAGTTAAATACAATGATCTAAATAACTTACAATCAAAACGAGCGAATGATTTCCTGATGCGACCCAACATTTGATTTGCTTTGTTTTTAGCCTCTATCACTTGATTTTTCCATTTGAGATTTGTATTGAAGATAACTCCAAGATCTCTTTCGGTTTCAGACGTTGATAACTGTTTACCATTAATAAAATAAGTGAATTTTTTGTTTTTATGACCGTAATGCATAACCACACATTTTGATGTGTTGAAGAGAAGAAGCCAATCTTGAGTCCACTTGAAAATTAAATCTAAATCTGATTGAAGTTTCACTGCGCTTATTTCTGATACCGTTTGCGAGAATATTTTTGTATCATCTGCATACATTTTGACAATATTCTCTATTCCTTTTGGTAGATCATTGATATACAAAACGAACAAAAGTGGACCAATCACTGATCCTTGTGGTACACCGCTAAAAATCTCAACCCAATCCGACAAAATTTCACCTTGAACAACTCGTTGTCTTCTATTTTTCAAGAAAGCTTCAATCCATTTTAGTGTCAGACCATCAAAGCCATACGCTTTCAATTTAGCTATTAGTCGTCTGTGCGGAACAGTATCAAATGCTTTGGCAAAATCTAGCAGAATTACATCAACAGGAATACTTTTGTCTAGACTCATTGAGATGAAATCTAGAGTTTCCATAAGATTAGATGTACATGACTTTTTCCTGACAAATCCATGCTGTTCTTTAGATATAATATTGTTCTTATAAAGATAGTCTTCCATTTTAGTTCTTATTATGCTTTCCATTATTTTGCACGGAATTGAAGTTAAAGACACGGGACGATAATTGCTGGCCGTTGATTTATCACCTTTTTTAAACAATGGAGTAATATTTGCTGATCTGAATTGTATTGGAAGCTGACTATTAGATAAAGACTTTCTGAAAATTAAAGTTAAAGGAACAGTAAAGGCTTCTGCACATTTTTTTAGCAATAGCGGATGAAGCTTGTCTACACCACATGATTTATTTTGATTAAGGTCTTGTAATTTTTTATAAACCAATTCATAACTAATATCATTTGGTTCAATGTCAACATATTCTGAACAGTTTTCATTTAGTTCAGCTACAAAAGGTGGAAGCTCCCCATCTTGTTCAATAACAAAAACATCTTGAAAACATTTATTTAGTAGATTTGATATCTCTTTCGGTTCTTGCGTTAATTCATTGTTTGACTTCTTTAATACTTTGATTGATTCTCTGATTACTTGTTGATCATTTAGATATTTGTATAATAATTTTGGATTCTTCTTAGCTTTATCCACTAAATTTTGTTCATAAGTTAGTCTGGCTCTTTTTATTTCCGAAGAAACTAATTTACAGATACTTTTGTAATCATTATAAAGATTCATATCCTTCCAGTTACATGAACAGTTCCTGTATCTAAGATTTTTCTTATTCCTAATTAAGATTTTGAGATCATCTTTTATCCAAGGTTTTGAGATACTTTTCTTTTTAGAGCCATCTGTCACTGGAATGAATCGATTACTAGCTTCACTGACATAGAAAATAAACTCATTGTACATTTCCTGAATATTTAAATTCTCAAATAAGTGCACCCAATCAATATTTGATAAAAAATCAGAAATTTTTTCAAAGTCAGCTTTACTATAAAGAAATTTTTCAATAATATATGATTCCTTACTAACCTTGTTTTTGAGAACAAAATTGAAAAAGATGACCAGATGTCCTTTATTAATGTTACCAAGCACAAATTTTGTATCGATTGCATACACACTGCCAGACTGAGTCGTGAAAATCAAATCCAAAGTGTTGACAGCTTTTTCGTTTGACATTTGAAATGTTGGAACATTTACATGCTGATATAAAAAGTGTCGCTTAGCGTCTCGCTGAATTTATGTTCGATGCCATTTTCGTTTAAGATTTCTGAAACACAGCCATTTGACCAGATGATCGATGGAAAGTTAAAATCACCCATTATTAGAATATCCTTAAAACCTCTTTCATCCACATAGTCTTTAGCTTGTTTGAAGACTAAATCAAAATCGTTCATATCAACAAAATCGTTTGGCCTATAAAGACAGCCAACTAAATACTTTTCACAGTTAAAGTTAACAACTACCCAAATTTGTTCTATTTTACTTAAATTAAAACCTACATCATTTAATTCAAATGAATCGATATTTTCATCAATGTAGAGACATACACCCCCGCCTCTGCGTCCATCACTTCTGTCCTTTCTGTACAAATTGTATCCTTTAATGTTTGCATTTGAGTTGCTCTTAAACCAAGTCTCACTAACTGCCACAATTTGTGTACATATGGAACTCACTGCCAAATCAATTAGTTGAAGCCCCTAATGTTAACAGCTTTAAAGCAGGCATTGATTGCTGGATGAGCAGCAATCAATCACATCAGCTGTCATAGTGTGCCTTATCAGCACACTCGCTGGCTAGCCAGCTACAGTCAAAACTACTACTACTACTACTACTTTCGATTTTATAGCTTAAAATTTAGCAATAATTGTAAATTAAAAATCAGGTAATGAACAAATATTTTTTTTTATAATTGTTTGTAAATAAATATAAATTAATAAATATTTTAAAATGAAAATATTTAACTTTAATGGGAAGACTATTTACTCTATTGAAAATAATTAAAATAAATAAATTAGCTTTTTGAAAATTTTTTAAATTTTTTGACCATTTCTAGCTTATCTTTATTAAGAATGCAAAAATTAATTTTTTCAAATAATTGAGGATTGTCTCACTTTTTTGCCATCAATTGGAATTTTTTTTTAAATTCATTAAAGTAAGCTATATGCATTAAATAAAATTAAATTGTAAATGTAGAAGAAATGAGGTTTATAATTTTTTTTTGAAAAAATTTTAAAATATTGATACTTTAACTTTTAAATAAAATATTTGAAAAAAAAAGTGTATTTTTTTTACAGTTGCTTTATTAAAGATCCATCTAAAAATTTCCAAATAATCACGAAAAGAATAAATAAGTTTAAAATGAATGACAAACAAAAAAACACATTTATTGTGTCAAAGCTTTAAGCATGTTCTGAATTTCTTCGATTACAACAGCAAACGAAAATTCGAACTGAGCTTTGTTTTTGACAATGCCAGGACGCTGATCTCGCAAAAATTCCACCGTTGCAGCCAAGTCAATCTCTTTAGCTCCGCGCTGAATTTTGTTCAAAATCATGTCTATCAAAACATAGGTGCCAGTGCGTCCAATGCCATCACTAAAATAAAATTTGTCATTTTTTCCTATTACTCTATCAATTATCTTCTTACTTGCAGTGGACTATCAAGGGACTTGACTTACTCTTGAAAGACTTATTCACCTTTCTGAACAAAAATTAAAAAAATAAAATTTAGCAAACAAAACGCCGACAAGGCACACATTCTGAATCGCTTTTGTGACTATGCAATTGTTATTAGCTAAATTACAAAATCACAAAAGCTGTTCAACACAAGTGTGACACAACTTTTGGTTGTTTTTATGAGCACGCACCTTCTGAAGTCAAGCAATGACTTGATGCTTTGTGGCGTGCCATTCTCTGGCCAAGTCAAAAAGTGAAATTGAGTTATTGTTCTGGTTTGATTGTTGTCCAAATTTTTCAAAAAGAAATTTCTAACCAAATAATCCTCGCACCACACATGCTCAGACACGAGGTGAATTTCGAACTTGTCGAACACCTCGTAGCCATTACTCGGCCAATATTGGTTACATTTTAGGCTGCCGTACTCGACCGTTCGGCACAAACTCACAATCACAACGCTTTTTTGCTCCCAGACCATTTGCCAAAAATCGCCACTTGTATGAATCAAGGGACCTTGTGTGGCGATGTAGGCCGCATTTTTCGGGTCGTCATCAATTATGAAATTCGCATTTATGTAATCATTCTCTTTGTTGTCCATCAATTTAACTCTTGTGTGATCATCTTAAATTGATAAAAATATTTTTTTACATTTTTTTAATTCTTCCAAATTTAATTTCTTGAAATTCAACTTTTTTTTAATTTTTCCAGATTAAATTTAATTTCACAATATTTTTTACGTCTTTTTAAATTAATTTTTAATTAGCAATGAATTGGATGAAAGACATTATTTTACGCAATTTTACATTATTTTTAGTAAGCTTTTGTGAATATTGGTGGGTAAGGATATGTAATTTTACGAAAAATTAGGTAAGCTTACATTAAAAGAGGTAACTTATAGTAAAACCGTTCCAAAAAGCTTACGACCAAAAAAAAGAGGTTCGTGGTAAAAAAAACAACTTATAATTAATATTTTTATGAAAAAATAAAAAAAAATTTCAATATTCCTTATCTTTTCTTCCATAGCTTTACGTAAAATTACACTTTTTTGGTTAAAATTTTGTAATGAAAATACATCTCATCAAAGTAAAATTCAAACTAGTTATAATTATATTTTCATTTCAAAATTTTACCAAAAAAGTGTAATTTTACGTAAAATTATGTATGAGAAGGTAAATGAATTTTTTTTTTATTCGGCGTAAGTCAAGACTATAGTGTACTAGAGGCTACAAAAACAATCAAAAAAGAAACCTCGATAATAAGTCAAAAAATTACAATATCAAAAATATCAAATTTTTTAACATGTAGCACTAATTTTTCTACATTTTATGATTTAGATATTTTTGTAATTATCTTTTTTAAAATTAAAGACCCAAAATATAGGCATTGCAAGTTTTATACAAACTTTCCAAGAATTAAAATTAAACTTTAATGATGAAACAACATGAAACAAATATGTTTCACTAAATTCAAAAGCTTAAATTTTTTAAAAATCAATTAAAAAAAATAAAATTTTTTTAATTATTTATTTTATTTTTTGTCTCTTTAAAAACATGATTTTTTTTTTATTTTTAATATTTTTGCCTTTCCTTATTTGAAATCCTTTTGAAAAACAAAAAATTTTGTCAATAAAATAAACAATCTGCTACTTACACGGCAATATATTGCTGTATCTGTTCTTGGTCATGTTGTCAGCGGTGGTGCCGGCTTCAGTTTTGTTAGGTTCAGCCGTGTAACTGCTCAAGTAATCCCAGTCCTTGTTCAAACGGTTCTTGTCATTTAGATGCTGCTCCATGTAGGACAGAATGACGTGACCAGTGGTTATGTCAATGTTGAAGCTGCTCAGCGGTTCCTCGGACCACGATGAAGTGGAACTTCGGGACGACTCGCTCTTAAAATTGGGGCTGTTCATGCTGATCTGGCTGGCAGACTCGTTCATGGTGGTGCACACTGGGTTCTTGTTGTGCATGCGCTGGCGACACAGCTCTTGGTAGTCCTGTCTGGGCAGAGGCTCTTTTACATCAGAATTAGATGATTTTGGCTTTGACTTGAACAGCGAAAACAATGAACAACACGAGCTCCTTTTTTCAGCTTCAACCAGTTGTTCAGCATCGTCGGACTTGGAGTAGCCCACATCGGCAATCAGCTTCTGAGTCAGGTACTCCTTGCGCTTGTAGCAAAAAATGGCGGCCAACATGACCAAAATGGCTGCTGTCAGAGCGCACACAATGGCGGTGAGGATGGCAAAAGAGTGGCCGCGGGTGTCAATGTGCAACGGGTGCTTGCCTTCAACCACATATCGATGATTCTATAATGTAGCAAAATGGAATGTCTGTGTTGAATATTGAAGAAAAATGAGAGAGAAAAGAAAGATTGGCATCATTTAAGTGGGCTTTATATTTTACCTGAGATTAATGAGAAATTTAAGATATAGGAGGAAGAGAGAGAAAAAATCAATAATTTCTTCCATTGCTGCTGCTTGTAAATTTTTAATTAAATTTTTTGTTACGGCTTATCTTAAGCGAGCTATTATCGAAAAAAACTACTTAGTAGTAAATAAAACTAATTATATTGTCAACAGTCTGAATTGTGATCGTCTTTTTCCTATCTCGCTTGGGATGCCAGCGAAAAAGAGAGAAAATAATAAATCCTTTTTGTTGCTGTTGTTGTTGAACAGATTTGAGAATGGTTGTGAAAAAAAGTTTAATTAAATGAGGAGGACACGTTGGGAGCCCTGAGCTATTCACCAAATGCTTCTTATCTTAAAGCGTTTTAAAAATCAATTTGTAATAAAACAATTGATTTTGCTTTCAAGTGCTCCTCGTTTTATTGCTAATAAATTCAATTAATAAAATAGTCTGATTTTTGAATTTTTTATTAATTCTTAAGTGATACTTCTTTTTCTTTTTTGCTTTTTGCGTCAGTAGAAAAATTCCACTCACTTGTTTGCCCAGGCCACACGACACAATCTTCACTCCGCTCTCTTCGCCAATATCCAATTCATGTTTTACTAAAATTTAAAATTTAAATAAAATTCCATCTTTGCATTTAATTAAATATCTGCACGGAAGCTAGTTTTTAATCAATATGTCAAACTTTATTAGCTTCCGATGCGATACATCGCTTCGCTTGGTTCCATAAATCAAGCCCTAATTAGCTCATTACCTTAGTCCTGTAATTAATCTAATCTCGTTTTTGTTTTTGATAAGAAATTTTTTTTTTTTTATTTTCTCCTAAAAGCTTAAATAGCACCAGTGCCTAATTGAATTAATAAATAGCATTAATAATTTAGAGTTTTATTAATTTAATAATATTTGATTTTGAATAATTGATTATTTTTAAATTGGGTATTCGGATCAAAGCTGTCTGAGTGTCCCGAAATGCCACCAAATGCACTTGGTTTGATCATGCTTGTTCAATCGAAACACAAAATATCAATTTTTAATCAAATTTTACTAATTAAATTATTTAAAGATTGTTTAAAATGCACTTTGTCATGAAATGGCTTTTCCTTTTTGTTTTATGTTCTATGTAGAAAATCGATAAGGTTTTAACTCACCGATTTTTCTGAGCAACTTGTCCGGGTCGGTTGGTGGCTGCACTTTGAAGACAAGCAGCTTGTCGTCAATTCTAAAATCAAACTGAGCAAAGCAGTCAAATAAAACTAGCTGCTGATTACTTTATATCCGTGAGCGAGTCGGCTTGGCTCGACGTGATCCGAGCCAACTCTTCCACAAACTTCTTTGCTTCACTTTCATTAATCCTTTTTTTGGAAAGAGAAAAAAAATTAGAAATACAAATTTATTCAAAAAATTTAAAACTCATTTAAAAATTGCTTTTATTATTGAATGCAAAAATATTTGCTCAATTTATTTGGTTCGGGCAGTCGCAGAAAAAATGTTTTCATCAATAAAATTTATCTCTGTGTGAATCGAATTTTTTTTTCGGGGGAGGCTAGAAAAAGATTTGGAAATTTAATCTTGTTTTATTAGAGAAAGAAAAAATGAGATCAGAGTCTGAGATGCAGTTGATTGGTATCTCTAAATCCTTTCAGATATTTATCAAATATCTAAGCCTTCTATGCTGAAAATTTATAAATATTCTAATAAAATACAAATGCAATGTATTAATCAATTTGATTCTTTATTCTTTTTTTAAATTAATTTGGCTCGTAGACTAATTTTAGTTCAATTTATAAACTTTCAACACTTTAAATAATAATTAAACAAAAATTGGCCTATTCATCAGCAAGAATAATTTTTCAATTTTTTTCAACAGTGCTGGTTAAATTTAATTTGAATAGAAAATAATAAAACATCCTGCTTTTAGAGGTATTATATCAAAGCTGCTTTAAAAAATCTAAATTTTTTCAATTAATATTTATAAAAACTATTCATTTAATCCATAAGCTGGCAAAAAATTCCACTTCTTTTAAATTATCAATGTTAAATGGATTCTTTTCACTAAAAAGCTGTGATTCTTGAAATTTTTAATTTCTAGTTTGTTTGAAAGAATTCCTTTGCCGAAAAATAAATTAAACAGCTGAAAAGCTATCATTAGATTAATTTTAAAATGTCTACGAAAACGTAGAACTACTAGATATCTTGTAAAAATCCATCACGGCGTTTTTACACCAAGATTTTAAACCCTGCTTTTTTATCATTTTAAACCAAACTTAAAAATTATTTTTTTAAATTTTTTTTTTGGATATTGGATGCTTAAATGCTGAAAATCTTCACTATTATCTCTTGATCACAAAGTTCTTCATCAGAAATGAGTCTTTTCTAAATTTAAAAAAATTCAAAATTAATTAGTTTTAAAAATATTTTAAATTTATTCTATAATGTGACGTTTTTATGATTGTAATTGAACTTATTCTAAATATATTACTCACAACACTAAACTAAAATTAATTTTTGGTCCCAGTGCGGAACTTGCATTCAAATTACCCAAATTAATTATTTAAAAAGTTATAACGAAATTTAATTTAACTAGTTTCTCGCTTTCGCTTAATTAATTTCCATTTTTTTAAATTATTTGAAATTAAATCTTTAATTAAAATATTGCAGAAAAATTCAAAAATAATTTTCAGGGCATTGTGAATTTTGGAACAAAGAAAATAAAAAATGTCAAAGCTTTAAATCGGACTGACCATAACATGTTCTGTAAATTGAAGCAACTGTTACATCTTTTGTACCACTCAAATTTTTCATCCTAACAATGACCTATAAAGATTTTTGGTCTCATCAAGGTCAACTTTAATTGCCTTAATTTTGGTATTTTTTAAAATAAAAAGATGAAGCCGGAACTAAAGGATAAAAGTGGTCCCAGTATCCAAGTTGGTTAATGATAATTGAACGTATTTGTTCTTTACTAAACTAAAATTTTTAAATTAGAAATACAAGTCACATCCAGGCGGCTAAATGAATGAATAGCGAGCAGGTTTTTAACCAGGATTTAACTCCTTTGTTTAAGAAGATATTATTTTGTTACCAAATTTATTCAAACAAATGAATTATTTATCTTTTTAAGAGCATGAAATTTTTTTTTACTTTTTAATTTTTGTTATTTCCTTTTTTGAAATTAAAGATACAAAAAAATTTAAAAAATCTTCAATTTTTTATTTAAAAACATTTCTACATCAAATAGTTGTACCATTCCTCTTTCATGATCTGAATTCGGTCTTGGCTATTTTTTCATCACCAAAATTTTGAAGTATTATATTTTAAATTTGTCCTTAATTTAAGTATAAAATAAAACTGATCGTCTAATCTTGCCTAAGATAGAATAGAAGGAAAAGGGGCTTATATCATTTTGTAAGCTACGGGTCCGATCTGAAACAGAGATAGCTGCGTCGAGTTTATTATCTACATCGCAATTATTTCCCAGCCGCAGCCGGTTCCCCTTAATAAAAGGAGTCTAAGCATTCGCCTTGTACGGTAGAGACATTCAGTGAAAATGTTATCCTACTAAGGAGAGTTTAAAAAAATAATCTATTGAAATTGACGACAATTTCCAATCTAAGGAGGGAGGAATGTAGTATGGTGACGTGATCAGACTATAAATATTACTTGTTATTTCAAAAGATTCAATTGTTATTTCTAAACTCATTTTAAATAAAGTGTTTAACTTAATACTAAGCTTATTATTCACACACTCGACCTGTACTACAATATTAACTAGATTGAATGAGTAAAAATAATTTTTGAATTTTTTTTTTCATACTATATTTTAAAATAAATTAAGTCAATTGAAAAAAAAATTTCAAAAATTAATTTTAAAAACCCAATTTCGTCACAACATAATATAGTTTTATTGACTTTTTGGAAAAAAATTTGAGTGAGGCATCTCTTCAATTTTTTGTTTAAAAATTAAATTTTGGCTTTATAAAAATAAAATCACAGTATTGATTAGACATGATGGTCGACCGGTAATTTTAAGTAAATTGTAAAGAAGCCAAAAAAAGTCTCTTGTTAGTGCTTTTCTTTGAATTTTGTAGATTTTATAATTTTTTATTTTTTCTTTTAAAGAAAACATTCGTAAATTCACACATATTTACAGTTAAAAGCGGTAAAAAAGAATTTAAAATTCACAAAGATAATGATTCAATCATTTCCTTAGACAATTTAAAAACTAACAATATTTCCCTAAATTACCAAATAATTACTTTTTTGCTATTTTTTTTTGTAAGAAATCTAAAATTTACGAAAATTTAGGAAAAAAAATTAAAATTGATTTTAAATTTTCCAAAGTAATGGAAGCTGTTTGCTTTTAGTCATTATTTTGGTGAATTTTAATTCTTTTCTTTTTTACTGTAAAAATGTGTGAATTTACCAAAATTCAAGTAATAATAATTTTTTCGAAATTAATTTTTTAATTTTTGAGTTACCAAAAAGACCCAAGATCTCGATAATTCCTTTTGTGGTCTGAAAAATACGATAGATATGGTAAAAAAGTCTCAAACAAAAAAAATTTCCATGTGCTCCCTAGTTTCTTTTTTATTCAATTTTTTAAGAAAATTTTTTTTACCGATTTTTCTCTTTAAATAAACAAAAATTAAACTAAACATTCTAAAATTTAGCAATTTTTTTCTCTTTGTTTTACAATATTTAATTTAATTAATTTAAAATAGAAAAAAAATTACTTTTGGTCAAGCTCAATGAAAATGAACGACGCATCAATTATATCATATTGACCATTTTCCGAATACAAGTCCATATCATTTTCACCAAACAACTTGGCTTCTTCTTTGTCCGCTTGTTTAGCCGCCTCTTCTCCGGCAACTTCATTTTCATTCACTGCTAAAAACAAAAAAATAATCTCTAAATTAGAAAAAATATTTTCATCCAGAAATTTGACTCTTCTTTGGTAATTTGAGATCCCTTAAATAAACCAAATTACTTTTTTCATGCTTCGATTTGTCAATTTGAGCTTTTGGGCTCGTGGTCTTTATCACACTGTTGAAAATCTGCTCTATCATTATGTTCTCTTTGAGAATTGACTTAAGCCGACTGGTCAGCATTGGTTCGCTTTCATACTCTTGATCAGGCACACTGCTCAGTCTGTCAAAATACAACCATCTGATAAGTCTTGGCTCGCGCTCTTTTGACTCGTAAAACATTTGCTCAAGCATGCTCTCATAGCCGCTCTGTTCGCTCAGGTCCCTCTTTTGCAGACTCAGTGCCTGATCGTAGCCATAGTCCTGGTCAGTGGGGTACTCTTCCCTGCTGGCCAAAAGACGAAGCAAGTGATCGATTGAAGCCGGCTCTTGTTCATAGTCATACTCGTATTGCTCCTCTTCATCTTCCGGGTAGCTGATTATGGTGGGTCGTTTGGATAGGTTTATGAACAGACTGAGAGGGTCCTGCATCAGCATGCGGTCTTCTTCCACGCTGTCCAAGTCTCTCTTTTGCCAGTAGTCATCTATGTAGTCGTCCAACTCTTGGCTGTACTTATGGATTCGAATTGGCGTGTTCAGTAAAGGAGTGTCGATCTCTTCCTCGGATCTGAGCGACTTGGGACTTGTATCCATGCTGACGCAAATACCGAGCAGTGAGTCTGACAAAGCAAGAAAAAATTTATTTTTTAAATATTGCTTAATTTTGGGTAAATATTTACCATTCAAACAAAATTCATAAGGCTCACAGTAATCCTCATCAATGAGACAACCTAAAGTTAAAAATGAAGAAAATTTTTTTTTGTAAATATTTTATTTACCAATTTGATTTAGGGCAATAGATGGAAATATGAATTGATTGATGATGATAATTAGTGTTAGAATAGAGTTCATGTTTAAATTGTGATCGGGGACATTTGATTTTGGGTTTATCGACGCTTAGATCATAGTTATCTGAAAACAAAAAATAACAGAATATGATAAGGTTAATTTCGAAGCAAATTAAGACGGAAAGAAATTTTTGAAAAATAAAATTTAATTATTATTATTAAAAAATATTGATTTTTCTTCTTTTTTCTTTTTTTTTGTTGTTGGATTTTTTTCTTTTTCGTTTTCCTTTCGATTCTCATCTTTCATTCTTCTCCAGAATCATGTCTAAATTATGAGCGAAATTTGGAAAGAGCAAATCTGAAGAAAACAAAAGAGCGCGATAAGCTTTTTCATGTGACGTCATTGAGCGCCCATTGCCGCATTATAAACTTGATGAATAATTAATTCTATGTCATAAAAACTCATTCTGTTCCTTGCTTCCAATTGCACTTTGCTTTTTATCGATTACTCTCTTTTCGGATGTGGCTAAAAATAAACTCCTAAACAAAAATTGTGTGGGTGACAAAAATTTTCAAATTTGGTCGATAATAAATTTTTATTTTTAAATAGGAAAAAAGTAGAAAAAAAACCTAAAATGTGAATTATCGATTTTCTAGTTATCTAAGAGAATTATTACCAGTATTTTATTCTGTAATTGATTATGCTGTCATTCAGATTCTATTTGTTTCCAAATGCCCAATTTAAAATTAATAAAAAATCAGCCATTTTTTTAATTATTTTTTTTTAGCTGAAAGTAGACTGCATCCTTTGAGGCAGCAATCACACTCGGTTTTAATCACTCAAAATGACCAGTTCTATTCCATTGAGAGAATAAAATTCTTTTTTAAATTAACAATGTTATGGTTTTTTTTGCTAATATTACTAACTAAAAATTTCTCAATTTTATTAATAATAAATATATTTGTGAAAAATATTTTAATTTTTAATGTTTTTGTGAAACTGAGATAATACAAGTTAAAAAAAAGAAGGTTTTCCAAAAAAAAAATCACTAAGAATAATGAAGAGTGACCGACACTGTGAAACTCAGTATTCCATACACACACAGCTAGAAAAGAACTTTTTTGACTGGGGAAAAAAAATTTGGTTCTTTTTGGAAATTATTTTAGCTTAATTATTTTCATTCTCTTTAGGTAAAAATTATCTAAATCGATATGAAATAGGAATATTAAACGCTTAAGGGGTCTAGGGAACACTTCCGGGTTTTTTTAATTAAAGCTGTTACCTAAACAAAAGTCTTAAAAAAACGTAAGGTACCTAAACTTGTCCAAAGAACCAAAAAGAACCAAAGAAATAAGTTTATTCAATCAGAAACAAACTAAGTTTTTGGTAACTTTTTAAAAAGCACCACAAATAACCAAAAAGTTGATTGTCTTTAGGTCTATCATTCATTTCTTTTATCCAATTTTGGTCTTCAAAAATTTTTTTTAGAGACCGACAGCTTTCTGGTGGTGCTTGCTATCTTATCTAAGGAACTATCTAAACAAATTGCTACAATCAGATAAATTCTTACCTGGCTGAAAAAAAAGTAGCAAAATTGATTAAAAGATTATTTTTTATTAAAATGCTTATTAAGTTTTAGCTTTTTGTTTATCATATAAAAAAAAGTTACGACTTCCGTCAATCTAATCGTCATGGTAGCAAAATTATTTGAAAACACAAAATTCACAACCAAAGATCAATCAGTCAATTACAAGAGAATAAAATTTTAATAAAGCAAAAAATTTTTTGTAAAAATTAAAAAAAAAAGTCAATTATAACACAAGAAAGGTGCCAATTTTATTTTTAAAAAAAAGTTCGATCTAAGAATTAACTTTGGTCATTAAAACTCATTCGAGTTTTGGTTTTTGTATTTTGTTTTCTTTTTTAAAGATTCAAAATTCAAAATTTTATTGTTTTGCTTTTAGATTCACATTTTCTAAGTTTTCTTGATCTCCCTCCACAAATGGAAAATAAAAATTATTCTTATTTTATTACTCTAATTTTAAAATAAATAATTAATACAAAATTTTGCTCAAAACTTCAACTTTGCTTAGCTTCTTTCGGCCTGCAATAGACGTCATTCAATAAAATAAAAAAAATTAACTAAAAAAATTGTCTGTAGTTTAAAATAAAATATATAAAAAAATAATTGCGGAATTTTTAATAGTGTGTTCAATGTTTTGTGTTTTAATTTTAGTTAAAAACTAATTGAATTAACATTTTCAATTTTTTAACTATAGAGAAAATTAATTGAATTTATCTTAATAATTAAAAGTCTGGTAGAATTTTGTGACTTAACCGATAAAGAGCTAAAGGTAATGCTAATCTTGAAAATAATTTAATACCAACTAATCAATAGCTTGATACACACGAGGGGTGCAGTTGTCCTTAAATTATTTTCAATTAATAAGTCTTTTATCTTTTCTCGTTTAATTGCTAAATTATTTTTTTCCTTATTATTAGTAACTAGCTTTAAAAAAAAATACTCTCTTAGAGTTTTACTTACGTCTAAAAATATTTAAATAAATCAAATAAAATTTTATTGCTAATTGATTTAGGGGAATTGTTGATGAAACAATTAGGTTCCATGCAAAATTGGTCATGAAATCATTACTTCAAAAATGGTGAACAATTATTATATCGATTCGACACATTAAAAAATAAAAATTCTTTAATAATTTATTGACTAATTTTAAATTATAATTTTGATTTCAAATACTCGCTTGGATTAAGGAGCAAATCGACAGCGTGCATGCATGTTCCTCTCGATAGAGAAATTCCATTGCCACCATGTCCGTAATTATGAATAATCTAAAACATAAAAGTTAATTTTAGCAAATATTTTCTCTAAAGGAAAAAATACAATTTTTTGTCTACTTGTGTGCGAACACGTGACCACTTCTTTTTCAACCCTTATGGGTTCTCTGTGAGGCCTAAGACCAGCCCATTCCCATTCAATGCTGGCGCTCTTAAACAGAAAAATTAATTTTTTGATCATTTAGCCTCTTATTCGATTATTTATTGAACTTTTTTTAATGTTAGATAATTGTCATTTTAATTATTTTAAAAATAAATATCTTTATGTTTAATTAAAAAAAACTCGAAAAAAAATTCTTAATTTTTTATTTATTTTTATATAAACTTTGAAATAGTTTAATAAAATTAATTAAATAAAAAAAAAAAAAGTTTTAATTTCTGGAACTGATTTAGTTTTGCAGAACCACTGTTCAATTTATTTCTCAACTCTTATTAAAATTGATTTCAGAGGGGAACGAAATGTCACAATCAGATTTACAAGCAGATATAAATGAAATAGATAACTGGTGCAATAAGTGGTCAATGTCCTTAAACAGTAATAAATGCAAAATCATGCATTACGGGAAGAAGAACCCAAGAAACAAATATTACATTCAACATAGGGAAGAAAAAGTATGGTTGCAGGAATCCGAGGTTGAGAAAGATCTTGGTATTATGGTTTCAAATGATGGGAAGCATAGTAAACAAGTAGAAGCAGCGGTATCTAAAGCTAACAGTGCTTTGGGTAGAATGAGAAAAATTTTCAAATTTTTTAATAAAGAGTTGTTTAAAAAGCTGTACCCAGCTTTCGTCAGAACGCATTTAGAATTCGCTTCGGCGGTATGGAATTCTATGACTAGAAGTGAAATTAATAAGGTCGAGGGAATCCAGAAAAGGGCGACTAAGATGGTAATAGAATTAAGAGGATTAGAGTACGAAGAAAGACTTAGGGAGCTTGGTTTAACAGACCTGGAAACAAGAAGGAAAAGAGGGGACTTATTACAAATATTTAAGATAAATAAAGGGTTCGAGAAGATAGATTTTGATATAAGAGAGAATGAGGGAGTAAGTGAGGGAACAAGCAGGAGACACAATAGCCAAATAACGAGGGATAAGCAGGGAAGGACAATGAGGGATAAATTCTTACTTAACCGAACAGCTACAACCTGGAACCTTTTACCCTCGGAAATAGTAGGGACTGATACGGTCAATCAGTTTAAGGCCAAAATTGATAGACATATGAAGTCGGAGACCTGGAGAAGATCTGTTTACAGAATCTGATACTCAGGAACTTTGACTTAATGCAACTTAGGTTGCAAGCTGATAAAGTGCAGCGTTATGAACTGCACTCACACTTATGTGTTACAGCTCACACTACTACTACTACTACTACTACTACTAAAATAAATTTATTTTATTTTTTTTAAATTTAAATTCTAAATCTTGAAATGGGTAATTTTTTTGCTAAATAATTATTTTTAAATTCAGGAAGAAAAAGAAATTGAAAATGGACATGCTCCCTAGAAAAATTACCATCAAAAAAAATTTCTTTATTAATTCAATTTTCTGCTTTTAACAAATAAATCCATCTTTCATAAATTAAAATTTTCAAAACTTTTATTTTTTTACTACATTATTAAGCCTAACTGCTGTTTAATGAAACAAAATTAAAATAATAATTAACATCTAGCGAAAAACTTTGTCACTTACCTCTAGACTCGGACAAAGTTCTTTGCATCTCTCCGTAATTCCCTTTCCATCTCTCTCATCTAACTCTACTGAAAAATTTCCTTTTTGTCTTGTCCCACCAAGACAAATCGTGTTGATACTTAAAAAAGAATTGAATTAAAAAATTTATTTTATAAAAATTCTACTTTGGTATGATATAACAATTATCATCAGTATAATAAAAATGTTTGATCCAAGGCGCTTTGACGCGGATCATTTGACCCCGTATGGGAATCATTTTTGCATCGTGACAAAAATTAATCGAACCAAGTCCTAGGCAATTGAAAATTATATCAAACTGCGAATGGTCCCGGATAAAACTTTCTTGACTTTCGATTTTTTTCATCAAAAATTTCACTCCATTCAAAACAAGTCTATTAAATGAAATTAATAAATAATTTAAAAAAAATTTTTTTTTTTCACTTATTAGTTAAATATTGCATATAAGTTCTGGTGTCTATTCCAATGGTTGTTGAAAAATAGCCATATCTAAAAACTTAATTATTTCAAGTAAAAAAATATATTTTGTTAAAACTTGAATTTTTTTGGAAAATAATTGAGTTCTTTTTCAGTCAAACTTCTAAATTGATAGACATAATCTTTATAGCTTGGATCCTTTTATTTATTTAATAACAAAAATTCAGAAAAAAAAATCTAATTTTACAATTCGTTCATCATTGAACATTTGGTATCCACTAGCTTGGAAAACTCCAGCTTTGCCTGCCTCTTTGCTGAATAACAGTTCATCAAAATACTTGAATGAATCAGTGGCCCATTTTTTGACCAGTTGTTTAGGTACTCCTGGTATGAAGCGATCATCTGGACGGAACAGACCACCAGCACCGTCACTAGTCGTGTCCTTTGCAAAAGTTTCGGAAATGATAGTCACATCGATGGGACCTGCTTTGGACAAATAAAACTCGTTGTATTTTTCAATTAGGCGCTCAGCAGTGCTCAATCCGATCACACCAGCGCCCAGAATTGCTATTTTTTTTCTAATCAAATTCTTTGATAACTCCATTTAATCAAAAAAAATTTAATTTTAAAAATTTGTATAACACCCTTTTAAAAGGCGTTTTATCAAATGATAAATTTTAATTTTATTCAAATAAATTAGAATAAACTATTTACAATTATAAATTCTGTTAATTAATTTACAAAATTTCTTTACTTTTCTTGTTAAATGTTTTGTTAATAAATTTTAATTAAAAAAAATTATTAAAATATAATATGTGTGATAAAAATTTATTAAAAATAAAATAGAACTAAGTAAACGGTCAGTATTTAATAAGTCTAAATAAAAAAAATTTTTAAATTTTAATTTTTATTCAATAATATTGCCAAAAAAGAAAAAGCTATCTTTTTTCAAATTTTTATTATCAAAGAATTTTAAAGGATATGCGATCTTTTTCTTATAAAACATTATTTGATCATAATTTGCCTAATAATCTTGAAGTTTATTTAATAAAAACGACTCAAGAATTTTAAGCTGTGATTAGAGAAAAAAGAATACTAAATATTTTAATAAAAGAATAAAAAATTAAAATCCAAGCATTAAAATTTAATTTTTTTTCAAGTGATTTTTTTTTTTAAAAGTTAAATAGCGAAAAAAAATTCTAAAATTCTCTAAAATAACAAAATTTTTTGCATCATTCCTTTTTACCCAACACAATTCTTATAAATTAAAAATAAATTTTCTAATAATAAAACAATAAGTATATAAAAAGACTTTTCCTTAAAAACATTGAATCAAGACAGTAATCTAAGGTTTAATTGATTATTTAAATTCAACTAACTTTATAATAAGGGAAATATCTATTGAAATCATCTCTTCTTTTAGAAAGAAAACTTCAGTATTCCTCTGTTTTATTTCCTGATGATTTAAAGAAAATAAAGATTTTTGATAAATATTATTAGTATCAAATATAACATCAACTTCCATCTGACTACCATTTTCCACCTAAATAATCTTTTCTGACAAAATACACCAAAGTTTTTAGTGCGAGAACGGATTAATTTAGACCTAGGTGGTATGCTCATAATTTTTAATAGGATTGAGTTTTAATTTATTCAAAATATTCAAAATGTTAAAATACCTAATCATTTTCAGACTTAATAAAATAAAATTAAAATTCAGAAAATAAAGATTACCATAAATTTGTTCAGTATTTTATCTAATATATTAAAAAAAAGTGAAGTATAAAGTGATCTCAGGGACTACATACGAGTGAAAAGAGTTTTTTTTTTTAATAAAAATCTACACCAAAGTGTAGAACTACAACTTTTTAAAGGGTCAGTTATTTAAGATAGCTCTTAAGCTTTGAATTTGTGGAACTTTAAATGCACCTTTTAGCATCACGATTCATTTTCTAGATAAAGATGAAAATAAATTTTTATTTGTCTTTTTTTCAAAATGAAAGCTTTAATTTAACTTAGTTAATAAACCAAAAAAATATATTTTTATTTTATTTTGTTACATTTGTGATCAAACTCTATTCATTTAATTTCTTCTTTATCCATTCTATAAAATAGGGTATCTTGACGAAATAGCTTGGATTGTGATTTTGGCATGTTTTATCATTTCTGTCCACAGTCGCAATGGCTGCAACTCCAAATAAATACCACTTTTTATCGCTTAGTTCATACATTAGTGGGCCTCCGGCATCACCAAAGCAAATGTTCGATTTTGGAAAGCTTATGTCTAATGTGCAATAGTAAGAAGAAAAATGACTGTTGCAGTTATTTTGGTTAATGGTATTAAAGACTTTCATTGTAGCTTGTTTTAAAGTGTTCGAAAGGGAACCGTCGTAAATTCCATTTGTATTTCCCCTAAAAAAAATATCATGAAAAATTTATTTGAGTTTATTTTTTGAGTTAAAAATTTTTCTTTTTGTTTTGGTTTAAATAATTCAATTATTTTTAGAACAATGAAGCAGGATCAATTTTAATTGAAACAAGATTGGAATTTTTTCTAACACAATCATTAAAAAACTGATCTCAATTATTACTTTGAATTAAAGTGGTCAGCTTAAGGCTACCAAATCGAAGAACAGCTTACAAAGTGTCATTTTAGATTATTAATTAATAAATCAAGATTTAATGTGCATCTTTTTTTAATTAAATTTACCATCCAGCAATGATTGCACTTTGGTTATAGATGATAGAATAATCATTGGTCTTTGGCAAGCAAATGGGTCCAATTCTTCTTGTGTACACAACTGGTTTAGATAATTTGAAAACGGCAATGTCGTTTATGCCGGTGCGGTTGTCAAAATTGGGATGTATAAAAATTTTCGAAATGCCAAATTTATTTCTCTGCTTCAAAGCTTGTCTTAAATTGTTAATTCCCAAAACAGCTACTATGCCACTTGCTGGTGTATCCAAGAAGCAATGAGCTGCTGTTACCAAATGTTGCCTGTCTACAAGCACACCACTGCACAAATGTTTTAGGTCCCTTTTTCTCAAGGAAACCATCCACGGCCATGAGAATGGCACAGCCTTTTGACCATATAAAATTCTGTAGCTTTTTTTGCTCGGCGTAAATGCCGGGGTGCCGCATTTGGGGGACTTGCGCGGCGTCGTTTTGGCAAGGATAATTTTCGCTGTTGTGGTAGTTGCTGTTTGTTTGCTGCCAATTAGACCCCTAATCCAGTCAATGTAGTTTGGAATCATGACAAAATAGCTTGCATCCGAATTGGCGCATGAAAAGTTATTCGGATGCACAGTGACAAAGCTAGAGGTGCCGTACAAAAACCATTTGTCTTCAAAATTGAACATTAGCGGACCGCCAGAATCGCCAAAGCAAATGTTTGATTTTTTTGGAGTCGGGTCCAAGGCACAGTACACAAATGAATCGTAATCTCGACAAATACTCGGCTTCACTTCGTTCTGAATGCGAAGAGTGGCCTGTAAAAGATTGTTGGATATTTTTTCCCTATTGTTCTCTCCATTGGTACTTCCCCTTAAGTTTAAATTTATTTTCTTTTTTATGCTCATTTTTCCAATGCTTACCATCCGACTACGACTACATTTTGGTTGAAAATAGCACTAACATCGCTTGAATCAGGCAGGCAGATGGAAGAGATTTTTTGACTAAAGTCTATGCGCTCCGACAGCCTCAGCAAAGCGATGTCACTTATTTTTTGGTTGTCATTATAATTGGGGTGAATCACTATCTCGGATATGTTGTAAAAAAGCTGGTTGTTTTCTTCGAGATAGTTGGAGCCGATTACCACTGAGAATAGGTCTTTGTCGAGGCCATCGACACAATGTGCTGCTGTAATGACATAGTCTGGTGAGACCACAGATCCGCCACAAATGTGATTTCGGTTTAGGTTGCCAAGTGATGAGGTGGTCTTGCGTAGCGAGACAACCCAGGGCCAGGAGTTGGGCACTGCCGACTCTCCATTGATTATCCGGCCAATTGAGGGCTTTATCAATGGCCTGCCGCAGTCTAATCCAAAAGCATCATAAAAAGCCAAGAAAAAAATTATTAATTTCATGATGGAATTTTTTTTTCCAATTTAGCTTTTTTCCTAAGTATTTATTTCATGTCATTCGAAAATAGACATCTGGCAATTAAGCATTGAATGAATTATTGTGCAACAAGGAAAATTATTTTGTCATTTTTTGTTTTAGTCGATTACTAATGAATTAAATTCTTAGAACTTTTTAAGTAATTTTTTAAGTTTATTTTAGAGATTGAAAAAAAAAATTATTAATAAATTAATAATTAAGTTATTTTTGATTTAGACTGATAAACAAATCTTAGTTTGGCCAAAAATTGGTTCAAGTTTTTAATTTTTAATGGGGAAGAATTACAATTAAATCCTTTTTAGCAATTAATGATCATTATAAGCAAAATTTGATCATAAACTTGTGTAACAAATAAAAAAAAATTATTTATACATAAGTTTTCTGTGAAAAGTCATAATCCCTTATAGCTTGTTTTAGTTTGTTAAAAAAATATTTTTTTTTATTTTTATTAATAAATATTTTTTTCGAAACGTGTGATTTAGCTTAATTCTCCGACTCGTGAATCTAGGTGTGCGAGAACCATAGCGATATTAACAAGCGGGTAAAGTCGAAAATCAATTGGGTTTTTTGTGATTGTTAAAGTTGCACCGGAGATGATTTCCTAGAATAGTCTTATAACTTCATCTGGTCCTTGTGTTGAGTAGTTTTGGTAGAATTTTAGCGGTGGTGAAGTTTGGTGCAAAAACTGTTAAACTAAATTGAAAACCTGTTTTAAAGTTAAATATTAAATCATTAAATAAAACAAAATTTAATTTAATAGAGTTAAAATTTGCCGCAATTTATATTGATTTACGGGCCTGATTGACTTTATTATTTAATTTGATTTTTTTATATTACTTTAATACTCTCTATTATATTTTGAATAATTTTTTTAAAGGATTAAAAATTTATTTATGTGGAATTCTATCTAAATTATCAAAGAATTATTAAATTTTTTTAAAAGCATAAAACAAAGACCTCTCAGATCTTATAAAGAAAAAAATTGAAGAAATTTCTTCTATTCAGTATACAATTCCATGTGAAAGCATTGAGAAAAACAATTTTGTTTTATTTTTATTTTAGAGAATTTTTTAGAGATTATTTTTAATTTTTTTTTTAATTTTTTTATCAGATGCCATCTGAGAGAGAAATTGAGAAATTTCAGGTTAAACACTAGAAAAAGATTCTAAATGAATTAATAAAGAATAATTGAATTTAGATTTTTATTTTTTATGCAAAAAAATTAAATTCATCTTAAATTCATTTTAATTCTTTCAAATTGGAAAAAAAATTAAATTTAAAAAAAAAAAAAAAAAAAAAAAATATTATTTATTTTTAAGCTTGTTTCTATGTTTCGGATATTTAAATTTACTTCATCTAAATTGAACTAAACTTTATTGTATAAAGTTTTTGCAGATATTGACTTAAGTGAGTGAATAATGCTTGGCTCAGCTGGCTGTCTCTGATTTATACTAAGATCATTCAAAATATTCATTAAATTAATGAATTCGAGAATTTTTAACCCCCAATTTTGCCTGAAAAAAAAGTGACGTTAAAGAGTTTTATCTCTAGAAAAAATATTTTTGTTTAAATAATTAATAATAATAATAATAATAATAATAAGCTACAGCAGGATACCTGTGGAGCGAGACTAGATGTAGTTTCGCTATGGTAGCTATCTTTCTGCGACAAAAAAAAAAAAAAATCAATTTTAAAAGAAGATTAAAACAAAATTTCTTGAAAGTTAATACCAATTTTGAACCAGCACGAATTCTCGAGATTTCATCACAATTCCAGGGTTCTGTCAAATATGTTCAAACAAAATCAATTTGAACAGGTATAAATAATTTCAAGTTCAAGGTTTTTACCAAATCAAATAGAATAAGAATCAATATTAGAAGAAAAAAGCAGAAGTGATTCATGGAATTTTTATGCATGCCATTTAGACTTATTGTTGAGGCAAAATCAGGCACTGGAAAAATCTATAAAGCCAAGTCAGAGCCATCGACTGAATCTGTAAATATTTGGAAAATGCTTTTTAATTTGTTAATTGTAGTAATAGGCATTAATTTATTTGTGTACAATGAGATGATACATTCATGTGGAGTACCGGCCATTAGGCCATCAATTAAGATCAAACACCTGAACAGGATAATATCAGGCGAGTCAGCTAACGCCAATTCGTGGCCTTGGATCGTTTCCATACGCTTCGACAACGGCACACACAAGAACCACATTTGCGGTGGATCGCTAATCAGAGTGCAGTATGTGCTCACCGCGGCCAATTGTGTCTATAACAAGCAAGCCAAGTATTTGTCTGTTGTGGTCGGCTCGCATAGATTAGACGAAATATTGACCCCTGAGAACAACATCGGGGTGAAACGGGTGGCCAGTCATTCGAAATTCAGCATCAGAGGAGTTGGCGATAACATAGCACTTCTCAAATTGGACAAACCGCTCAATCTAAGCCAAAAAATATCCACCATTTGTTTGCCACCCAACACCAATGAGGCTTTTGCATTCAACAAAAGTGCTGTTATCGCCGGATGGTAAGGAGAAAAAAGTGAAATCAGGGAATTTAAAATTTTATTTTTTTTCTTTTTAAAGGGGAAGTACGACTGGCTGGAGCAATTATGAATCGGTGTCGTCAGAACTGCACCAAATACAATTGAGGGTAATGAATGGCGAGCCCAAGTGCAAAATCTACGACCACTTTACCTATTGTGCACAGGATGACAGCGAGAACAAGTCCAATATTTGCTATGGTGATGCTGGAAGCCCCATGATGATGGCCAGAAGAAAGAGGTGGTTTTTGTACGGCATTGCCAGTTTTGTCACTGTCACAACAGACCAATTTACGTGTGTCAATGCTGAGCCAAGCTATTTTTCTATCGTGCCAAGGTACTTGAGATGGATCTATTCGACTTTGAATACTTTTCAAAGAAAAGGTTGAAATAAAATTATTTATTTTGGTAAATTTATTTTAAATAAAAAATTGTTAATTTATTTTTTTTTCTGTAAAACAAAAATTTGACCCAGACGTGACTCGAAACTGGTTAACATGACACTTCATTTATTTAAGTTCAAAATACAAAAAAATAAACTGAAGGGTGGCCAAAAATGGTTGTCCTAAGATTCGATTTGAAAAAAACGGTGAACCGATATTGAGTGAAAATTTGAGGTGTCACAGATCTTTTTTAAGTTTCTAAAATTCGTACCAAATCACAAAGAAAACGATGATTAATCGATTAAAATTGATAGATGAATCTTTAATGATTTAGGAACCACTTCATCTAAATTCATCGATGAAAATTTTTTTAATGTATCATAATTTATTCAGTTGTTAAATGATATTTTTTTAATTTTTCAAATAATTTTCAAGATAATAAAAAGCAAAATTTTAATAAAAAAAGGTTTTATTCTGTTTTTTTTATACCTGATTTTAATAATTACAATCACAATTCAAAATTTATTTATTTAGACACTTGATTTAAAGCGAACGAAAATGGAAACTTATTTGATGTCATTTACACTGGTTTTGTGAAGTTCAGTACAAAATGAAAAAAAGAACAGAAAAAATCTAAAAAAATTGAATAACTTTTTTACTTTTTTTTAAACAGTTCTGTAAATGCAAAATAGTGCAACTTTCAAAGTTGCATCGAATATCAAAGCCTGCTAAATTTGCAGAGTTATGCACAAATTAAAGGACGGTTTTAAAAAACCTAATCAAATTACTAAAAAACCTGTTACTAAAAAACCTAATCAAATTAAACCACCACCAACACAACCACAAATACCACAAATAAAGCCTACAATTCAAAAGCATCATCATAAACCAGAATTTACAGATACTTCAACAGAACCTTCAACAATTAGTAATGTATTTAAAAACCCTAAAAATCAAGTAGGAAAAGATGGCATAATACATACAGCAAGCGGATATGAACAAGGATCTGGAGAACAAAAAGTAGAAAGTGGAAGAGGTAGAAGTCGAGGTAAGCCAAATGATGGTCGTACACCAAGTAAAAAAAGACCAGCAGAATCAGATAGACCTATAGACACAGATTCAGATTTGGGTATAAATACAGGTAATGAAGATAGTAATCATCCACCAATTAAACAAAATAATATGGATATTGCTGATCGATTTCAAAATGCACAAGCAGGTACTAGCGGTACAGCAGATTCAACTGCTAAGCCTGCTGATATATCAATGACGGCTGCATCTTCAATGAATCAAGCTTTTGGTCATAGTGGTATGTTTGCTGGACAAACTATGAGAAATAATGCATTTGAAAAATGGAGATATGAAAGAAATGAATTTACTTCTATAAAACGCAGAGATTTAACATATTATTGGCCGATGTCACCACATACAAAAGATTATGATTATGATGAACCAGATATAGATCTAGTAACAGTTAATACAAATTTTATGTCTGGCTTAATCAAGTTAGCTTCGCCTGGAAATCTTACAATGACTTATCCTCACGGAGATACAAATAGAACTGCATTATATAATCAAATAGAAGCTCAACCATTAAATTTTAAATTATATGATTTCTTTGATCATAAACATTTAACAGAAAATGGTGGAAAATTAAGAGAATATAAAAAATTATCTTTATTAAAAATTCATGTTGAAATAGAATTTGATACAAGACACGGTTCAATTTTTACAAATGATTATAGAGTAAATATGTGGTAAAATTCTACTTGGCTATGCATTTACCGGCCAATGGAATGAGTTTGTCATCCCACTTTGCCTTCGGCTTTGCAAAAACGTTGGCATATTCCAACGAGTCAAAATTGTAGGTGTAAAAACGACGTTTGAAATCCATTTTGCTATTTATCTTTTTTGTTAGCGTTTCATAGCTAATCACGTCGTCAGGATTGTGTCAGAAAAAACCTTAAATAGAAATTATTATTTGAAAATTAATTTATAAAATTACCTTTTTATTTTTAGTTTCAGTCCTTCCAGACTTGATTTGTTTTTGGCCAGTCGAATATTAAGACCGGCTCCCGACAATTGTTCTTTAATTGAACATAAAGTATCATCCAACGTTTTTTTGTGTGGCAACGAAGTCCACGCCATTTCTTCGATGATTAATTGTTCGATTTGAGCACGAGCGGCATCGTCATATTTAAGTACATCTCTTTCAATGTACTGATGCCCTGTCCATGTGTGGTAAGGACCATTTGATTGAGCTAACACTTCGTTAGCCGTTGTTTTATAAGAACCTGCTTTTCCACAGAGTACCAAACACCATCCAGAGTTGGTTTCATGACCATCCACTTTCACACGAATGTTTCTTAACAACTCCAAATACGTTTTGAATGGAGCCAGTTTTTGGTAATCGGAATCCGTCAGAGGTTTTCTGCTGTCTTCATCGTATCTTTGAGCTTCCATTTGTTCCAGCTGATCCGTGTACGACTTGGTGAGCTTCAACTTGATAACGTCACCATGCCATGAATTTGGTTCAGGATACATTCTCCTGAAATGTGCCATGTCTTCTTTGGAGTATTTATTTGGCGCTTTCATGCGTTCAATCGCTGACAATTGCCTTGAGAAAGCCAACCTATGTTTTCATTTTCATAAATTACCTTTTTCCGTTTTATATAATTGAGAAGATTGTCGTAATGGTTACTGTATTTAATTTCACTATAGTGCATTGAATTAAATGCTTGGCGTGCTAAATGATGGCTTATACCCATTTGTTCGAGAGTTACTTTTGAAAGGTCTCTTGCCGCTCTTTTATATAGCTTGGGAACTCCTATAACGTGGAAATGCTTCTTTCCGGTAAATGTTTCCTTGTCGACGCCTATAATACGGACATTTTCAAACAATTCTAATACCGTTTCCTCGATTGTTAGACTGGCATTCAGGATACAATGTTTTAGTTGTTGACCCTTTGTGCGTTTGGCCGGCATTGCAGTTTCGTCTTTTCCCTGACTCTTTTGGAAGTAGTTGGTTGAGGAGTAGTTTTCATTGATGCGTACATCTTGATTGATTAATTGATTGTTTCGGTTTTGGGGGTTTTAAAGTTTTTGAAATTTTAATTATAAATTTTTAATTTTTTACATCTTATTTATACATGAATACGTGCAAACCGTCCTTTAATTTGTGCATAACTCTGCAAATTTAGCAGGCTTTGATATTCGATGCAACTTTGAAAGTTGCACTATTTTGCATTTACAGAACTATGTTTATACCTTTAGAAAAAAAGTTATTCAATTTTTTTAGATTTTTTCTGTTCTTTTTTTCATTTTGTAATGAATTTCACAAAACCATTTACACTGAATTCTCTAAGGGGTTTGAAAAAGTCTCGCATAGAAAACTTTTAAGCAAATTAAGAGCATATGGTATTGTAAATGAGCCAAATGGATGGATTAAATCTTTATTTCTCGACAAGAAGTAAAGAGAAGTTCTTGGTGATGCATGGTCAGAATATGAAGAGGTCACTAGTGGCGTCCCTCAAAAATTGGATATCCAATTTAAAGTCCAAGTCCGAACTTTAAATTTTTTTTTTCAAAAAGTACATTTTTTTTTAATTTGCTAGATTAGGCTTTATATCAAAAAATTTATACTCTTGGGCGGTCTAATGCAAATGGATATGCTATATTTAAGAATTTTCTTGCAATTTTAGCATAAATGTCTTCACAAAAAAATTAAAAAATTAACTGAAAGCCTGACTTAAAAATATTGGGTTTTTTTTTATAAGGAATGAAATAGGATCGACTCAACTTCAAAATGATCTCTTCGAATTCAGTAACAGGATAATAAAATGGTCTACTGAACTGAATGTATTAAAGTGTAAAACAATGTATATTGGTCGAAATAGGAATAAACTGGATATGCATTTCCAATCTTGGATGAGGCAGTGACCTTTAAAGAAACTGTTGAAGAAAATGACCTCGGTGTTGTTGTATCTAATGACCAACAAACAATGTTCATCTGCGGCATCTAAAGCCAACAGAGTATTAGGTCAAATCAGGAATGCGTTCGTATCTTTGGACAAAAAACTTTTAGACTTTTATGCATAGGTCTTGTCAGAGAGCATTTTGAATACGCTGTTAATAATTGGAACCCTTCAACGAAAGTTAATATTATGCAAAGCTTGAGGAAAAAAGTTGTACCAAGAAAGGCTAATATCTTTGGAATTAATGAGTTTAGAAGACCGTAGAACAAGAGAGGATCTTATTCAAAACCTGGCTACAGGATTGAATCTGAGCCTAAGAAGAAAGCATAACAAAGCTAGAGAAAGAAATAGGCAAACAAGCTTCATCAAGATATAACTTTCTGACAACAAAGTGGTTTAAAATTAGAATGTTTTACGGAAAAGTGTTGTCAACTCAGAGACAGTGTGGATATGTCATGTTACTTAATCACATGACTGAGTCAGTTTCATTTAAAGTTACAAATTTAATTTTTCAAGCTTGTGAACAGTTTTTAGGACGATCTACGCACAGGTGTTCTTCGCATGACGATGCTAGTAACTCTAGCATCTAGTCTTCAAAATATTTAGACCGAAAATAATAGTTAAAATATTGCTTTTACAACTTTATTTAATTATAATAAAACTTATCTAGAATACCAAATCCATGATAGTCTCAAAGCCTTTTACAACAGTTAATGGCTTTAAAGTGGGTATCGACAGAGAATTGTTCGACATTGAACAAAGAAAGAAACGAAAGACTGCCACAGCCCTTATAGAGCTAAATGCCATAAGGCGTTAATATTAATTTCTATACTGCAGTCTTATAATTACTACTTCTACCACTACATTTCAAAATTATTTATTTAGGCGTTAGATTTAAGGCAAACATCAATTCACATTTTTCTCAATAGAACGACTTCAATTTTTGATTCTATAAGTTGCTAATTAATTTGGAAATTACTAAATAGCCCTACAACTAAACAAAAAGCAACTTTAGTAAATTTGAAATAAAAGAACTCTGTAAGCGATCCAATTATATGAATAAGTCTTCTGTTAAGAGCTGAATAAACACTAAATATCGGCTTCCAGAAGCATTGGATCCATCAGCTTCATCTCTTTCGGCTTTTTGAGTAAGCAATCCTTCTTAACTGGCTGGTTTTATAATTTTCTTTATTTTTTTTCTGATTATTTCGGCAATTTACATATTTTTAGGTAATGTTTAAATAATAAAAAATACTAATTATATGACAGCCAATCCTCGGTATAACGAACTACTTGGGCGGAAAATTCGGTTTTCGTTTTATCGAATTCCCATATAAAATAACAAGGACAAAAAAAATTTTAAGCCAAATTTTATTGATTAAAAAAACTAATTTAGTTTTTTTGAAAAAAATCGGTAATAGATGGTTGTTTGGTAAAACTACTTTCAATTATAAAATTTTTCAATATTAAATAATAAATTAATTACATTAGAATTATCATCTTATTGGATTAAAAAAAAAATTTTCAGTTTATTTATTCTATCAATGCTTCTTTTGAGTTAGTTTTATTTGCATCTTGTTGCTCTTCAATTTCTGTATCACTGTCTTGCTCTACTGGATTGTTTGTTGCTATTGAATCGACGATTTCTGCCTCTGAGAGCATTCCGCGCGGAGCCAAGTTACTATCGACTGACACAGGCGAATTTATCGAAATCGAGTTTCTTCTCAAAGGATGCAATTTCTTTATACTGAACCTCTTCGTTCTCGCACAGTTCGTCTAAATCGAATAAAAAATCGCCGTTAAAGCCCGCTTTTCTAAAACAATTTCTTGTGGTTGATGGAGAAACACCGTCCCACTCGCCTTTGATTTTGTAAATCGAAGAAAGGATATCTATTGTTGGTATCTCAGAGCCGTGCTCTATGGCATGCAATTAAAATTTTTAGATAAACAATAAAACGTAATTGTCAAGTATTTTTTTATAATTTTTTATTAGCAAGGTGTTAATTAACGGATGTCATTTTTTTAAAATTCATATAAAAGTTTTTTTCTCAAGAAAAGTAAGAAAATTAGCAATCTTTTTCCTTTATAAAAAATCGGTTTCTGGATTCTTATTCGTAATATAGAGGATTTCGTTGTGTGTGGGTTCGTTATACGGAAGATCGGCTGTAATGGATTTTCAAAAATAAAAGTGAGATGATTCAGATTTTAGCTTATAACTTCTATTAACTTCAAAATAGAAGTTAAGATTACAATATACTGTTTTAAAATATTTTGTCTGATAAAATAAAAGGAAAATTGACTTTTGTATATGTAAACATTTGCCACATGTAACAATCTATGTCTTCTAAACTTTCATTTTTTTCAAGCTTATTTACTTTATTTTGATTTTTTTATCTCATTTTATTAACTTTAATTTTATTTTTTATTTTGATCTTGATTTTTTTAATTTATTCTGAAGGAGCCCTAGCTCGGTACAGAAAACAAATAAATAAAATAAATAAATGTAAAACGACTCTTAATAAACTTACATTTGGTGTATTTAGAGATTTTGAAAATAGTCTTATTAAAAAAGAACTTAGCAAAAAATAAATAACTAAAGAGATGCTTGAATGTTTAGAACAAGATAAAAAAATTTTAATTTTTTTTTCTGTGAAACAAAAATTTGACCCCGACGTGACTCGAACACGCAACCTTCTGATCTGGAGTCAGACGCGCTACCAATTGCGCCACGAAGTCCCTTAAGGAATAGAAATTTAAATTTCCAAAATAATTTCCAAAATAATTAGGAGGGTTTTTTCCATTAGATAATTTAGGTCGTTTAATAAAATAACTAAAAATCTAATTGTTGAACCAGATTTTACTCTTACATTCTTGTCAATTTGTCACGTTTACTAAATCTTGGTCACTAAAATTAAATTATTGAAAAAAAAATAATTTTTTATTTTAGAATTGTAATTTAATTCAAATTTAAAAGTGGAAAGAAGCATCATGTAAAGAGAATGAATGTGGCGGATTTTATGAGGTCGAAAAAAGCCTAAGCTAGTCTCAAAAAACTGATTATTTTTCATTTATTTAAATTCATATTTCATAAAATATTTATATTAAAATTTAAAAAAAAATTTAAATAATAAAAGTTAAATAAATGAAATTAATTCTTTATTTAGTAAAAAAAAAGGGCTGAAAATAACAAGAATATTAGGCATTTTGAAGTTTAGAATCAATAAAATCAGATCAAATGGTATTTGATTAAATCCATCTGCAAAATGCTAGCTGATGCAAAACACATGCTAAATATTAGATAAGGCTCTACAAAACTCTGCAACTTTGCAGGAAAATGCACGTCATTAAAAAGTATTTAATTCAACTGCGCAGTTTAATTGCAGAGTTTTTGCAGAGCCTTACATAATATTTAGCATGTGTTTTGCATTAGTTAGCATTTTGCAGATAGATATAATCAAATACCATTCAAATTCTATAAAAAAGATAATTTTTTATTCTAAACTTCAAGATGCCGAAATTTAAAGAAATTTACTCAGACTTTTAAAAGAAAAAGTTGGAAAATTTATTTTAAATAAAAAATTTTTAATTTTTTTTTCTGTGAAACAAAAATTTGACCCCGACGTGACTCGAACACGCAACCTTCTGATCTGGAGTCAGACGCGCTACCAATTGCGCCACGAAGTCTACCAAAGTTTCCATTTATATAAATTTAAAATTTTAAAAATTTGATTAAAATTTTTAATTAATAATTAATTTTTAATTTTTATTTAATTAATAAAATTACTTAAGATTGTCAAAATTTTTTGGGCAAAAGAATATCTAAAGCTCAATAATTTAGCTTTTCGAATCTAATTTTTACAATATGCTTTATAAACCGGTCTATCAGACCTTGTAACATCCAAAAAAATTCAATGTACATTCAAGGTGAAAATGCCAAATTTTTATATCAGAATCCTAAAATCATTAATGTTATAAGTAATTATGACAATAAAATTTTTTTAAATGCTGATTTTTTTATTTAAAGCTTGTTAAAATAAAAACAATAGCTAATAATAATAATAGCTGTAATAAGCTTCAGCAAAGAACCATTGAGCTAGACCAGATGTGAACTCACCATACACTGGGAGAGAAAACAAAATTCAAAATTATTCTGATAAAGCATTTAGAAGTCCGCTGCCAGCGACCAACATCTATTATAAATAAATTTTTTTCTAGAGCCTTTAGGACAATTTTTTCTTTTCAAAATTTATTAAATTTTTTTTTCTGTGAAACAAAAATTTGACCCCGACGTGACTCGAACACGCAACCTTCTGATCTGGAGTCAGACGCGCTACCAATTGCGCCACGAAGTCTTTAATTATAATATAATTAAATTTTACCACTTTTTTAAACATGGAGAAAATTGAAAAAAAAATTTGAAAAGTTTATTTATTAAAACTAAGATTTTATGATGTCTTTGATCCATTTGATGTAATTTGGTATCATGAGATAAAAACTTGGCATTCTATTGTGACACTTTAGAGTTACTGGATCATTTAGCATAAAATTAGTAACTCCATAAAGAGTCCATCTATTATTTTCATAAAACATCAACGGACCACCAGAATCCCCAAAACAAATATTTGCCGATCTTGGCGTCGGATCAAAAGCACAATAATTATTAGTTTCAAATCTTTTACAATCAAAATTGTTTTGTTCATTATAAACACGCAGGACAGCCTGAGTCAAACGACTGCTTAATGCTTTTCTGTTCTTTGACCCATTGGAACTTCCCCTTTAAAATAAAAAAATAATTTCTCCATTTAAATTTTTTTCTTTTACCATCCAACTACCACTACACTTTTGTTGAATATAAGACTTATGTCAGTTGTGTTTGGCAAACAAATTGGCAATCTATTCCTGTTGAAAAAGACCTTGCGACTTAGTCTGATTATGGCTACATCGTTCTCTAGAAAATTAGAGTCGTACTCGGGATGAATGTGAATTTTTGAAATTCTAAAAATATTTTTAGGTTTAAGTCGGTCGTTTAGATTACTAGAGCCAATAACTACCACGCGTGTTCGCTTGGTTATGAAGCAGTGCGCTGCTGTGATCACATAAAACTGGCTAATCAAGGTCCCACCACAACTATGCAGGATTTGGCGTGAATTGTTCACGTATCGGATCGACACTGTCCACGGCCATGAAGACTTTACCGCAAACTCACCATTTATTATTCTATTTAGCTTTTTGGCTTTTATTGACGGTTGAATCACCGGTTTACCACACTGCCAGCATACACCCATTGATGTAATCAAAATTACTAGACCTAAAATATATTTCATTTTTTTTACAAAATAAAAATATTGAAAAATATGTCTTTGATTCTATTTTTAATTGACTTTTTAAATTTATTTTTTGGAAATTGAAATTTGGTTTTACCATAAATTATTCACCAAAGCTCAATTTAACCTGGAGCATTTGAGGTTTTTATTTCCATTTAAATGTCATAAATTCATTGTGTCCTGGCTGAATAGACATTTTGTGCAGTCAATTTTTGTTTAAATAAAATTCGATTTTTTTTTATTTTCAAGGAAATCCATTTATTTATTTTTAGTTTTTTGGAAATTAATTAGATCAATATGAATAAATTTTAAAATTTTAAAAATTTACAATTAAAAAAAAAACACAAATAATAATAATTGAAAAATTTCAAAAATTAATTTCTCTTAAAAACTTCATTCTTATTACCAAATTTAGTCGAAATAAAGCAAACTAAATTGGTATATAATACATTCTCATAAAGCCAAATACAACTTTCATAAAAATAATCATAAACAAGACCTTTACCACGTCTTGTGACATGGATAGACAATGAGATCAAACTTTTAAAAAATCATTTTCCTTTCTTTACTTTTTGTACTTTTTCAAAATATTATTTTATTTGGCCCTGTTACTTTTTGTACTTTCTGTACTTTTTGTACTTTTTCAGAATATTATTTTATTTGGCCCTGTTACTTTTTGTACTTTCTGTACTTTTTGTAGTTTTTCAGAATATTATTTTATTTGGCCCTGTTCCTTTTTGTACTTTCTGTACTTTTTGTACTTTTTCAGAATATTATCTTATTTGGCCCTGTTACTTTTTGTACTTTCTGTACTTTTTGTACTTTTTCAGAATATTATTTTATTTGGCCCTGTTTCTGTGATTAATGATAATTTTAATAATTTTATTAAAACTTAAACGGGGTCCGGGGCGGAGCCCTGGTTTAGGGATTCGGGTATGCTGAAGGTAAGAAAAATATTAGTTAAATATTAATAAAAGGTTTTTTTATTACCATTAAGAACCAAAAGTACAAAAAGTACAGAAAGTACAAAAAGTAACAAGGCCAAATAAAATAATATTCTGAAAAAGTACAAAAAGTACAGAAAGTACAAAAAGTAACAGGGCCAAATAAAATAATATTCTGAAAAAGTACAAAAAGTACAGAAAGTACAAAAAGGAACAGGGCCAAATAAAATAATATTTTGAAAAAGTACAAAAAGTACAGAAAGGATTTTTATTTTTAAATATTTTCATTGTCTATACCTCTCTTGTGACAACTGTCTCCTCTTCAATCTCTTCGAAATCATTGAGAGTTGCGTCGCCCTTACTAAACTCTGGCACATTTGAACCTGAGCTCGTAATTTTTTCTAATTCTTTATAAAAACAAATCTATTTAAAAGATAAAATTTTAAAAAATAGTCATCAATTACTATAATTTTATCATTACCTAAATATTTAATTTGTCATACGAATTATTTGTTATGACTTAATTTCTTTTGCTATACACTATGTCTGGAAAATTTAGAATTTAAAAGAGTCAGTATTTTTTATGGCAGTATATTCTTCCTTAATAGCATTTTTCTAACAGTGTCTTTATTAGCACTAACATTTGGAAACTTAGAATTAAAAGCAGATGCGAACTTTTTGTAGGAATGATTCTGACCTTTCTTAAAATGTAAGATTCATCTCCGCTGGTAAGCTACCGAGGTCTACCAGACTTTGGTAATTCTTTGGCCACCGAAGTCTCCTCAAAATTCCACTTTCTTGTATCCAGGCATTTTTCTCGAAACTCCTACTAAATCAGCTATTTCTTGTTGAGACTTTGTTTTATACTTCAACAGCGCAATTATTTGCCACCTTTAGCACCTTAGTTACTTTTTTTTACCCTTTTTTTGGAAAATTTAACTAAATGGTACAACTCAATAAAATCAACGATTTTAAAGCCAAAAATAATTAGAGAGTTGTAAAAAGTGCATGTTAACAATAAAAAAGACATTTCAAACATTGTAATGCAAAAAAATTTCCAGAGATTGTCAAGGTATGGTAAAATTTAGTAAAAAATTAATGTTTTAAACTTTTTAGACTAGTTTTTTTTTTTGAATTTTATCTAAGTATTTTTAAGAGTTTTGAAGTGGTTAGAAGTTTTTTTTTGGACAATTTATATATCAAAAGAAAGCTAAAAAATATTATTTTTTTTGTCATTGATTAAATTAATTTGTCAGTAGAAAAAATTTATTTTTGTCAGGCCCATATATTAAAAGCTTAATTTTGAAAAAAATTTAAAAATGAGTAAAAACAAATAAGAAGCTATATTTAAACCAGGTTTAATTTGAATTTTAAGTCATGTGTTATCTATACCGAACTTTTAACATCATTGAGAGATTTAGCTCCTTCAAAGTGCACTGTTTTTAGAATGAGAACGAGTGTATTCAAGATATTCAGGCAAGTAAAAAAATTTGAAATTTTTCTTTTTTTATGTTTTTAGATTTTTTGTGCTTTATTTAATAAAATTTTAAAAAAACTCTCCCAATTATTTAGAAAACAAAATGAAGAAATTTTCAATTTTTTATTCATCAACTAGTGTTTCAGATATCTAAATTTTTCCAGTCCTAAATTCGAAAATATTCGGAAACTTTTGGAAAGTAAAATTACAAGTCAAGATAAATTTGATTTTTTTTTTATTTTTCAATGAATTGTTAAAAAGTTAAAAGAGAATTTTCAACATTTTTTTCAAATTTCCAAGCAAAAATTTAACTCATTCTATTTCACCAAAGGATTTAATTTCAAGTATGAAAATTTTTGCAATATTAACTTAAAATTGTTTTTTTTTATAACTGAAAAAAATATTTGAAACATCGCACTTTTTCAATTTTATTTCAACATTGGATATATTTAATAATTCAAACACAAAAAATTAAACCAGATATTAATTAAAGTAATAGAAAATCAAGGAGGTTGGTCATACAGTTAAAAAGCATTAAAACTATTTAGGATATTTTTTTAACGTAAAAAATGTAAATAAAATTTTTTTTTCAAATTAATTTAAAATTTTATCAATCATTAATCATTAATCATTTTTTACCTTTTTTTACTATTTTTTAACATTCAATTGATTACATTTTGCCAAAATTTACGTAAATTATGGTAAATTTTTTTTTCCATAATTTTGAATATAAATATTGAAGGATAGCAAAAATTCATTTTTTTTTAAAAAGTGCCAAATTATTTCAATTTTTTGGACATTTTTTTTTACATTTACGTAACATTTACCAAATTTTACGTAAAATCTAGTAAATTTACATTTTTTTACTTTTGTAAATTATCGTAAATTACTAAATCCGGAACAACACTGTAAGTTTTTACAAATTTTTGAAGCAGATTTATAAACCTCATTTTCCAAGAATCATTTGCTCAATTAAAATATTTATTTCGTGAAAAATTATTATTTTTGGAAATAAATTTAGTTATATAAGAAAGCATTTTTTTAGTTTTAAAGAATAATTTTTTGAATTAAACAAATTTTTAATAAAAAGAATTTCATGCCTACTAAAATTGAAAAAAGAGTAAAAAAAAAACTATTCCCAATAGGCTATTAATAATAAATAAATAAATTGAAAAAATTTTTTAAATTTTAAATTAAATATAAAAAAAAGTTTTCGAAGATAATTAAAAAATCTGATAAATTACCCTACCGGAGAAAAAACAAGACAACATTTTATTTAAAATTATTTTAAAAAATAGTTGAAATATTGATTTAAAGTTTGTTTATATGACCAAGGCAATGAAAAGGTTACGAACAAAAATATATTAAATTTATTTTAAAATTTTAGTTTATTGTGATTTAAAATAATTTTCACTAGCAAAGTCAAATTAAAGTACGAATAATCTTGTTATCTTTTGAACTGTGATATTCTGATTAAGAAAAAAAAATGGCCATATTTCATGGGTTTTAGCTGAAAAATTAATAAAGTAAAAAATTTTAAAAATAAAAATTTTATTTTACTTTTTTTACATTAAAAAAATAAATATGTATATTTTATTTGTCATTTAGTTTACGATTTGTTTAAAATTTTGTTTAAAAAAGGAAATTTTGATGGATTCTTTTTTCCGGTATTTGGAAAAGAGTAATTGCTGCTTTGGTTATTGTTAGGCGTGCTGGTAAAGCTATTCGACGAAGGCAATGAATGTGGGTGAGGTGAGCTAAATGCTTGGTCACCATAGCTGCCAGAATAAACAGGCGGACTAGTCGATAAATTCTGACTGCTGCACTCATTGGGGATGAAAATATTTGACTTTATGTTGGGAGATTTAGCTCTTGTTTTACCAGGTACTTTTGGCTTGGGCAGTCTGGAAAAAAGACCATCATCTGGCTGGTTTAGGCTTTGAAAAATTTCCTTTTCTCGTTTACACTCGCGGATCAATTTGTGAAACAAATTTTGTACCAAATCATATTCTTCACACGATGTAGACTCTACATGCACAATGTTGAGAGAACCATTGACTCTTTCCAAATCGCTTATGATTGTATTTGTGGAATCGCTTATTCGCTTTGACGAGCCCGAACCATATTTTTTCAGCACATCCTCAACATCATTTTTATTTACTTGTCTTTTAAATAAAAATTAAGAATAGCAAAAAATTTTATTTTATTTTTTAGAAATTAAGTGCACCTGTATCTCTCCATGTCGATTTTGTTGCCCAACAAAACCAATTTGGTGAATTTTTTGGTCGAATTTTGGTCATTGATCTTTTTGATTATTTCAGCCAAACTTTCCAAATAATCTTGAATTAGAACAAAACTCTCGGCATCAACAATACTGTACACCAAAATCATCAAATCAGACCATTTGTAAAATTTTTCCAAATTTTTCTTCTCCTAAAAACCAAGCTTAGCATGATTTTGTGCTTTTATTTACCAATTACTTTGTCATAGGTGTCCATGATTTGCACATTCAAGTCCATATTGTCCATGTTTTCCATCTTTGTCCAGCAGCCTTCTTTAAAATTAATCAAAAAAAAGAAAAAAAAAGAAACCAAATAATTCTGTAGCTACCGTAACAAGGGTCATATTCGCCGATGAATCGCCGAGTTAGATATTTGACAATCAAGGCTGGTTAAGAGAAATTTTTAGCTTAAAATTTAAAATTTTTTTGTTAAAGCGCACCTGACTTTCCACAACCCACTGGGCCCACCAGAGAGATGCAAATCTCCTCTTTGGTGCTTCCCGAAACGCTTTTTAACTGACCAAGCTTATTCTTGCTGCTCATAATTATTCCTTGCTTGTTTGATTATGATTCACACAGAGAAAAAAATTATAAATTTTTATTAATTTATTGTTTATTTATCCTTAAATAAGATAAACTATAGATTTTTCATAAATGAATAAAGTCTTGTAATGCAAGATCTGCTCAACACAACTCTAGATCAAAGGTAAAACAAAATCATAATTTAATCCAAAGCTATTGCGTTCTTGAAATGATTCCCTTAAGCATTGCGTAATAGTTTATTATTTTTTATCATTAATTTATTCATTCAAGCAAAATTTTATCTTTGATAGTTGAAAATTTACAACCAATTTGTTTGTTGGCACGTTTACTGGCGCTAAGAGCTTATTCTCAGACTTTAATGCTTTAAATTGCTGCTAGGATCAATCTTTTTTTGATTTTAAAATTCTCAAAAGCAAAATAATCAAAAATTAAACGCAAAATTAAAATTAATTTATTTGATAATATCTTTTAAATTGAATGTTTTCTAGTTTGTTTGGCTTCGGTTTTATAGGATTATTGTTTTAAAAAAAAAGATAAAATCAATATTAAGTTAAAAGCGGTAAAATTTTTGTCTTAAAAATCAAAAATATTTTGAAAGCAACAAGATTTTTTTTCAGGTCAGCATGGTTTCTGGAAAAGTATTTCTCGTGAAACAGCCTTGCATGAGCTAATTTCTGATAATTCGAGATAAAAAATCAGTAGCTATTTTCTTTTTCAACATTTGGATATTTTTTTACTAAATTTATTGAAAGTTTTTTTTTTTTTTTAATTTAATAAAACTATAAAATTTAATAAAACTACAACTTTAAAAATATTTTTAAATGGAAATTTAAATACAATGATAATTTAATTATTATCAATTAATGAAAAATTTAGATTCATAATTTAAATTTTTTATTTTTAAATTTTATTATATTATGTATTTTTCTTGCTTTAATATTATTATCTATTGAAAGTTTTTTTTTAAATTTAATTAAACTATAAAATTTAATACAACTACAATTTTAAAAATTTTTTTAAATGGAAATTTAAATACAATGATAATTAAATTATTATCAATTAATGAAAAATTTAGATTCATAATTTAATTTTTTTATTTTTAAATTTTATTATATTATGTATTTTTCTTGCTTTAATATTATTATCTATTGAAAGTTTTTTTTTAAATTTAATTAAACTATAAAATTTAATACAACTACAACTTTAAAAAAATTTTTAAATGGAAATTTAAATACAATGATATTTAAATTATTATCAATTAATGAAAAATTTAGATTCATAATTTGATTTTTTTATTTTTAAATTTTATTATATTATGTATTTTTCTTGCTTTAATATTATTATTTATTGAAAGTTTTTTTTAATAATTCATAGTGGGTTCCATGATAAAATTATTATGGGGCGCTTAACTTTAAAAGTTAACTGGTAACAAAGACCAGATAGACGATTGTTCACATTAAATAGAAATAAAAATAATAAAAAAGCGGTAAAATTTTGTCTTAAATTGACAATTTTTTTCTTTGAACTCTGATCAAAAGACTAAAGTTCTAGAAAATGGTATATTAAAATAAATTCTTCAAAGATCTAAATTTCAATAAATTTTTGATTTTAAAGATAAATTTTTAGAAATATGTAAAATTACAAAATAAACTTTTTAATTTTTAATAAATAAATAAACTTTAAGACCATAGGTGTCATTTTGACACTTTTATTTTTCTGTGCAAAATCCCATTAATTTTAAATTAAATTAATAATAAAAAATAAATAAAATGTGTCTAAGCAATATTAAAAAGAGGCCTCTATTTTATTTCAAATTTTATTTTAAATTTAAAAATAGATAATCAGAAAATCATTGAGTGATTAAATTTTGCAAAAAGAGCCCTTTCAAATTTTATTTTTGTCTAATTATTTACAAATAGATCTCAATCTTTTTTGCATTCTTAAACTCAAAACTCTAAAGATAAAAAAATGCCAATAACAATATTCATTTGGTATTGATTGAGTTTTTTTCCAAATGTGAATTTTAAAATAGAAGATGCTTTATTTTTCTATTAATTTAATTATGGCATAGTTTTTCGTTAGTAGATAATTGTTTTTTTCAGAAGATAATTTTATTTTAAAAAAAAGATAATTTAATGAAAAGATAAATGTTTTTGTTAGTAGATTTTCACCTTTTTCGGTAGATAATTATTTTGTTACGAAGATAATTGTTTTGTTAAGTAGATAATTTTTTTTATGTGTTAGATTAACTAATTATACTTAATTAGCACTTAATAAGTGTTTCTTATTAATTAAAAAGTTTCGTTCATTAATAAAAATAAGTTTTCTTAATTAATAGTTCAACACAGACATTTTAAAACAGCTATTCAACTCTTGGAAGCTAAATGGCGAGCAATTAATGATGTCAATTTAAACCAATTTTTTGAGTACTTCAACGAGCAGTGGATGGGTCAATATACAATAGGTTGGTATGAAAGTTATGCAGAAGGTTACCCAAGTACAAACAATGCCTTAGAATCAACAAATAAAACAATCAAAGATGATGGAACAAATAGAGATAGACTAAGCTTGAATGATTTCATGACATGCATGGGAAATTTGCTTTACGAATGGTCACATGATCGAGATTTTTCATTTCAAACAACCAGAAAGTTTGAGTTAAAACCAATTATAGAAACAAAAGAATGGACATTTGGTTACAGTTGGCTAAAATTGAAGAAAAGATTAGTTAAATTTACGCATGATAATATATTGTTTTACATGTGTACTTCTTCTAACTGTACATTTGATATAACCAAAACACGTTGCAAAGAATATTGGTCACAAAATGATGGATGGTACGACTTTGAAGAATTTATCAAGTGGTCAAATGAGGTTAAAGCAATTAAAATTGACATTGACGATTGGCAACTAAGTACTTGTTCCTGTGAATACTGGAAAAAACATCTCAAATGTAAACATGTTATAGGCATATCATTTATTCTGAAATTGAATGAATTTCCAGGGTTAGATTTGGCAATTGAAGGTAATGCTAAACGTGGACGTAAAAAGAAAGCTAATCCATCTCTAGAAAGAAATTCAATAGCTCCAATTAACAATCAATTTATTAATCAAAGTTCGGCTACAAATTTGATTGATAACGAAAATCTACAAAGACCGGTTCTTAGTTCAATATCAATCCAAAACGAACAAATAAATGAAAATCATTCTATATTTGTTTCAAATGGTATAGCATCATCAAATAACGATCAAGTTATAGTTACACAAGCTCCTGTTGAATCCACTTCAAATAATTTTAGAGCCCCTGAAAAACGTGGACGTGGAAGACCTAAAAAAAACAAGGAAAATGATGCCAATTTAATTACAGAAAATCAAACAAATGATGAAAATTCAAATCAAAGTGCTAGATTATCAAAGAGAAGAAAACCGTAATAAACGGAATTAATTTTTTTATTTTTTCTTAATTAATTTTTTTTTATTAATCAATTTTTTTTTTATCTATTATAAAAAAATTATTATATATGATAAAAAACATTTATCTTTTTCTTTGTATTTTTTTATCTTTTAAAAAAAAATAAAATATCTTCTGGAAAAAATAAATATCTACTGACTAAAAATAGTCTCATTTAATTATGTTCATTTTTTATGCTAATAAAAAAAGTAAAAAAATCTTAAAAAAAATTATTCAAAATTTAAGAATTTATTGTATTACTTGTCAGAGAATATCAGAAATAAATAAAGAAGTCAGTCATTTATTAATTTTCTCAATTCTGTACAGATTTATCTTTTTTTCACTTTTATTAGAGTTTGAAATGACACTAACTGAAAGGCATCAAGCTAAAAAATATTGAACAAAATGGATCAAGTGGTCTCTTTTAAAAAAAAAAAAAATTTTTTTTAAATTCGATATTTCAGGCATCTAATTATTAAATTTACTAGACCAAAATAAGAATTAACTTTTTCTTGGATCGTTTTTAGCAAGTAAAATTACCATGTCAAAATTGATCTAAAATAAAAATAATCAAATAGCTGGAAATATCAAATGATGAAAATAAATTGACATCTTTAACAAGAAAATAGCAAGATGAAAATTATTATTTTGTCTATTTTTTGTCAGACCTTATGCAGCAAAAATTTAATTATTTAAAAATATCAGATATGAATTTTTTTTAATTACCAAAAGAAGTAGTGATATTTAAAATTGGGTGACCTTTTGTTAACTATTTACGATCAGGTGATTTTGAATGTTGACCCGATGCTAAGAAGCGAATCGTTGACCATTAAATCAATGAGTGCCGATCAAAAATCTAATTTATTAAAATTTTATGCAAAAATAAAAAACAATCTAAGCAAAAATGTCAGTATTTTTGATAAATAAAATTTATTTTTTAGAAAATTTTTATTTAAAAAAAAATTAATGTAATAATTGTATTCGTGTCAAAAGACTGAACCGGTTTTTATTACTTTACCCTTTTTTTCTAAATAATCATTAGCATTTAGACTTCAAATCTTGAAATAAAATAAAAAAATTAAACAAATTTTATTTATTCATCATCACGCTTTAAATGCACTTTTAATTATTCTCTTTTGGTCCAAGTAGTCATAGACGATAGTTTTAGATTTCTGATCATATCCAAAATGAAAATCTAGAGGTGAACTTTTTGAAGGATTTAAGCTCTGTATCTAGTCCTTAGTAAATCCTCTAGAAACTAGTGCTAAACTCAAATATTTTTGTCAACTTGAGTTAAACTCCTCGCAAAAATTGGCCAAAATTAATCAAACATTTAGATTATGGGATCAAATTAAAAAGTATTTTAATTTATTTACTCAGATTAAAATTTAATTTTTTTCAAATTTTTTTTGTTCGCCAAGTATTCATTTTAGCTTTTATATTTAAATTATATCTCTCACAAAGAAATGTCAAGAATTTTTTTGAAAAACTTCAAAAGAGTAGTTTAATCCGATTTGAACAGGTTTTGTTGTTTGTTCAATTTCTATCAACATGGGCTCGAACTGGATTTTTATCTCCATGTAGTTACATTTAGGGTCGCTATGAATTTCAAATAATTCAAGCTAGCAATAAAACCTCAACATCCGTCTTACATGGTTGATTTTTTATTATGCAAAAAATAAATTTAGAACTGTCATTCATTTTTTTTTAAATCAAAAATAAATTAAATCGTTTGTAATCGAAAAAGGTAAAGTTTTGCTTTTTAACTTAATTTTGTTCGTCCTTTGTTCCTTAAAAAGACATGCAATAGGAGTCTAAAATTATCTACAGAATTTGAAAAAAAAATCAAAAAATTTAATTTAAAAATTTCCATGTTTTTCCTTTTAAAAAATAAAAATTTAATAATCATTTTATAAATTAAATAAATGAAGTGTTAATCGTTCTTTGATGACATGGTCTGTTGATTAACCTTGAAATAGTAAAAAAAAAAGGTCTAAAATTATCTAGTAGTCAGAGAAGGAGGGAAGCAGTCTTGGCACGCGTGGTGGTGACACTCCTCCAATTGTTCGTCAACTATTTAAACAATTCTTTTTTTTAGAAGATTAAATTAGGAATATGGGTAAGGAAAAAAAAGCATCGAACAAGTTCAAGACAGCATTGAAGACGTCCAAGTCACTTGGCAAAGTGGTGCACTCAAAGTTTGACTGTGTTCACAAGTGGGCGCACAAGCAGCTGGAATCGATAAAGTGTGCCAAATTTAGGCCCAAGTTAAAGGACAAAAAAAATGCTTGTCAAGAGCAAAAAAATGAATGTGAACTCAAGAATGAAGTTATTTTCTATCCCGAGGATGATTCATTAGACGAGTATTTTAACGATTTACAGAGTGTTTATGAACTTGACGTGAATAATACATACCAGCATAAAATGAGGAAACAGGATGCTAATTTGCCAAAGTGTACAAATGTAGAGTGCCGAATAAATCAGACAATTTCGTTTGCTACTCTGTTCAATAATTTGGATCTATTTTCGCAAGAGACTCAGTCTGTACGCACTTATGTGGACTCTGAGGTCGAGACAAACAAGGACTTGGACGATCAAGGCTTTGTGGTTAATTTTTCGGTGGAGTGTGAAGATGCGGCCACCATTCCCGGCATGATCACCAGATTTTAGGCTTTTTTTACTCCGGTTTTTCTAAATTGTAATTAATTTTTTTGTTCTTTTAAAATTCATTTTAAATAAATTCACATTTAAATTAACATCTATTTGCTTTTTAAAAATTATTTTTTTTACTTATTTTTCAAATTCCGCTAAAAATTATGTATGTGTGTATGTGTTTTACAGAATAAGAAAAAATTTGGGCCACGGAATTCCGTATTTCGCTTTTTAAAGACAACCCTTATTTTATACTCTTTATTTTTTTTTTTTGCATGGCCTTTAAGACGCTCATTGAAAATAGACTGATAAGTGGATAGTGAGAAAGAGCTGGAGCCAGTTGCTAGCATAATTAGCTTTTTTAATTAAATAGTCCCATCAATAGGAAAAATATTTTGGTCGTAGTTATTTTAAGAAAAATTTCCTATTTTCCTCTGAATCATTATTCTATTTTTTACTAAAAATTACCATTTTCAAATAAAATTTCACCTAAAATTACGTGAAAAAAAGTAATTTTTTTTTCCGAATTCTGGCCCAAAAAATTTCAAAATTTTAAAGTTCTTTTCTCAACTTGAGGATTTCGGATCAAAACAATAAGGTTTTTAAATAACTTTATTAGGATACAAGGTCCAAATCCAAAACCAAAACGACAACAAAATTGAATAATATAAACAAAACTGATAAAAATTAAAAACTAAACTTTAACTAATAACTGAAAAAACTATATGTTGTGCATGTGAATACAAGCTTCTAGTTGTGCAAAACAAACTTCTTTTTTGTGACGTCTACCAAAGTCAAAAAATGTCAAAATTTTCAAAAAATTAAAATTAAGACCGATGCCGATTAGGAGGCATTAAAAGGTAAAAAAAATAAAAATAAAATATTGCAAATATTTACGTAATTTCCAGTAATTTTACGTTAATTCTGGTAAAATCTGGTTAATTTAATTTTTTTTTATTTTTGGTAATTTTACGTAGTTTCACGTTAAATTACGAAAAAACAGAAAATCATAGCAGTACTGTATATTTTTTTGTTTTTTTTGCTGATTTTAATTTAATATTTTTGTATCTCATTCTCCTTTCATTAATAAACGAAAAATTACTTACTTCAAATTTAAAATATTTTAAAACTAATTTAATTATTTTATTTTATTAATTTTTTTTATCTGAAGGAGCTTATGCTCGAACAGAAAAACAAAAAGTTAAAAATATAATTTCAGCTAAATATGTAAAATCAATTGAGTAAATCAAATGACCGAAACTAAGCGGTAAAACTCTAAAAAAAATAAAATTCTAGTTTTATCAATCATTTATGATCCAGATCCCCTATCAATTTAAATTAATTGTGTTTTTTGAAAGATTCTTCATCCAATTCACCAATAAATCATTAGTTATTGATTTTTGTATGATGATTTTTGCAAACTATCAATCAATAATTACCCAATTCTATTGTTCTATCATCTTGATCAATTTCTCTAATTTTTTTTGTGAAATTTTTGCAAATTCCATTTACACTCAAATTAACTAAATTAGACCCAAATGGAATGAATTAAATAAAGATCTTTTATTCTTGGAGTGTTTGATGCTTTGTTTAGCTTGTCGTTGCTTCTGACTGAGCAATTGTTAAATAATGAGACATGTATCAAATTAAAACAACAAATATCGCCAACCGTTGCAACGTATTTTTGAAAATATTTTCCCAGCTGGCGATGCGAGTAATCAAAGATTAAAATCCAAAATTTAGCATGCAAACAATAAAAAATCCATTTGATATCCTTTTATCTTAAGATCGAGTCATGTGGAGAACATGAGCACTTTTTTTTTAAATACTATTTAGAAAAAGAGGAAAATCATTCTCGATTCAATTGATCTTTGGTATTTCTCAATTAGCTTCCATTAATTTTATGATTCGTAAATAAATCTATCATGTTCATTAAACTTGTCCACTCTTGCCTACTACAGCGATCTAATTATATTATCACCTTCTAAAAGACACATTCTAATGTTGCAAAAAAAATGCTAAGTATTGGAAAATTGAATTTAATGCCTCCTAATCGGCATCGGTCTTTTTGGTAGAAAAAAAGATGAATAAAGTTGAAAATACTCTCTAAATAGTGTTAAATGTGAGCCAAAACCAATGAGACCAGAAACCATAGCTTTCTTACAAAACAGTGTTCTTAATATTTCTTTAAATATCATTTAGATAATTTATCCATTGATGAAAAGAGTTTGAACGAATTTGATATAGGAAATTAAAAACAAATGAAAAAAAGGCAAATGCTTCCGAGAACTCTTATCTTCAACATTTAGTTCTAATTCTGATTTAATTGATTCTGACAACGATATCGTAATGACTAATTATTATTATTTATTTATTTGTATGTCTGTACCGAGCTAAAGCTCCTTCAGATTAAATAAATAAAAAATAAAGATAAAAAATTAAAATAAAGTTAAATAAAATAAAATTAAAATTAAAAACTAGTAAGTTGAGTAGAATAAAATCAAGAAATAAAAATATGAAAAAAAAAAAAAAAATTGTGAGAGTTAGAATCGATACGTGTTTACAAAATTGAAATTTAAGGAAAGCAAGACAAAAAAAAAAGAAATGATTACAAGTAAAACCAAATAAGACAAAATTAATGCAATAGAATTTTTTTTTTTTTTTTTTTTTTTAAATCTCCTTTAAAATGTTAATTTTTTTAATTCCAATAATTATTATTTGAAATTGTTCTTTTTTTTTTTTTTTTTTTTTTAAGAATTCTAACTCTGAATTCTTTAAAATTTATGATCCAATTTGCTTAATTAATTATGGCTTTAAAAAGATTGAAAAATAAAGCGACATCAAGACCAGACTATCCTAACTAAGTTAAAAAACTTACCCCGAAGTTCATTAATAGAAATCACAGAACTTTTTAATTTATCTCTTCGAGAAGGTAGAGTTCCGAAAGCGTGGAAAACTTGGAACATTACTATGATTCAAAAAAAAGCCTCTTCTTCACAAGATCCTTTAAATTACAGACCAGTTAGTATAACGAGTTGTTTAGGAAAGCTCCTGGAACGCATAGTATTTTCAAGATTATACAATTATTTGGAACATAATTCACTACTTATCCATGAGCAATCTGGATTTAGGAAACACCGGCGAACATCAGATAATCTATTCTTTTTAATTAAAAAAATTGTGGATTAATTTAATTTGTGGCCTTTTTTTGAAATTTCTAAAGCCTTTGATAGGGTTTGGCATGAAGGTCTACTTTTTAAATTGATTAAAATGAATGTTGTAAGACTGGTGGAGGAAAACAAAGAAGGTTTCGAATCAAAATATATTGAATACCAAACTCCATTATGTAATTGCTATCTTACTATTTCTTTTTTTTTCCCTAAAACTTGAACTATGTAAACATGTGCCACATGTAACAATCTAACCAAAAAGAACCATAAAGGTTCTTTTAAAAAAAGGAAAAATAACCGATGATCTAAAGTAAAAAAAGTACAAAGAACCTAAAAAGAACCAAAAAAACCAAAAAAGAACCAAAAAGAACATACATCATAAGAACCAAAAAGAACCTGAAAAAATCTGAAAGAATCATAAATATTCATTTAGAAAATTTAAAAAGAAGCCTAGTTTTTTATTCGAATTGATTTATACTGAAGTTTTGTTCTTTTTTTTAAGAGCACCTTAAATAACCATGTCTATGGGTCTTTTTATTTTATTATTTTATAATTTATTCTGAAAGAACTATAGCTCGCTACCGAAAACAAATAAAAAATACGGCAAAATATTTTAACAAAACGATTTATTGGAATCAATAAATTTGCCAAAGCAAACCTTTGAACAAGGTGCTAAACTTAGAGTCAATTAAACAAATTTATTTCAAGCATAAATTATTATTTGTCAAACAAATTTTCAGTAGCCAATTTGACTCATGTAAATTGCACTGAATACGATCAAGCATTCAGTGCTTCGAATGCCACAATTCTGAACTAACTCACTCAATAAAATACCATTTTTATTCATTGGAATTTTGCATATTAAATAATCTTAGTCATTTATCTGCATATAACAAACTGAACGTTTTACTTAATTAAAATTTTTTTCTATCCTTTTCAGTGTTTGAAAATCATATATTAATTTTTCCATAGGACTTAAACTTTGATTAATTAAATAAAGTGTTTAATCTTTTTTAAAGATTTTTAAATTAAATTGACTTGTAAATAAGAATTGTGCATATTGATTAAGCCCGGTAACATTCCTCACAATTTAAGCTTTAAAGTTTGGATGCATATTGAGTGCAGATTATTTTAAAATAAATAAAAAATTAACAAAAAAGTATAAATTTGAATTATCTCTTTAGTCTCTTTTTCTGTTGGATACACGCCTGACAAAACTTTTTAATATGTTTGAGTTTGTTTTTATGTTTAGTTGTTGTGATGTGTGTGTATGTGATCTGTGAGCTTAACATATTAGAAAATTATATTATAAAAATCTAAATAGGTTTGAAGTCAAAAAGAAAAAGTCAGGTTTGATTTAGGAAGTAATATTATCATCCAATTTAGATAAATGTGAAGAGGGGGAGACACTAAGGCAAATAAATGAGCAAGACTCTTCAAGTTATTTAGGCATCTTGAAATTGATGATCAATTCAAAAATATCATTTCGATTCAAAGAGTTTATTTTTAGAAAATAAAATTAATCTTTAAAAAAATTAAATAATTTTAATGTTACATAATTTACATGCTATGTATATGTTATGTAAAAATTAATGTTATTATTTTTCAATTGATAAAATCGAGTTTTAAATTTTAATTTTTAAACGCTCGCTTCTAAAATTTGTTTGAGAAAAAGTAAAAATGTTAAAAGTTTTGTAAAGATTTATTTCATAAAAAATTGTTTTAAAAATAAAATTTCAAAAGCCAAATTTGAGTTTGACTTGACTTTTGCAGATTTTTCAAAACTAAAATAAAAAAAATAATAGTCATTTCTAATATGAACAAGGTTTAAATCTATAGATTTAAATAAAAATAAATTGCAGTGTTTTTTTTTCCTAATTCAAATTAAAAATTGGAATTTTTGTAAATTCTTTATAATCACAATTTTGACTTGATTGTTTATTTACACTTTTATAAATTATCAATCTTTCTTCTCTATTTGAGTTATTTATTGTTGATATTTTTTAATTTTTGTATTCCTTACAGGTCTGACAACTGATGGACCAGAATAAGTCAGTTCTGTCCTGCCATATCTCTCACTCAATTCAAAAAGTTGATTCAAGTCTGCTAGTAATATAAGTTTATTAAAGGCCTCGTGATAAATGATGCAGATGAATCAAAATACATTGTATTCTGGAATGCTTGTAGTTTTTGATATTTTTTCTGAAAATGAAATCAAGCAAGGAAAAGAAAATTCTAAAAATTGATCCGACTAAAGATTTATATAAATTTCCAAGTGTGTTTTGGTTAAGACTCCAATTTTTGTTGGACAATATCTTAATAATATTTAGCCTTTTATTGCAGCGTTCTTTAATTTCGTCTACCAGTATTTTAAAATTTAATTTAGAATCAAATTTAATACCAAGAAAATTGATTTCTTTTTGGCTTACTATTAATATTTGCATCATTTTATTTATTTATTCATCTGGACCGAGCTAAAACTCCTTCAGATTTGAAAAATAAAAATCAAGAAAAAATAAAATAAAAGTATAATAATTTAATATTGAAATTAATCAAAATTAAAAAAACATGAGTAATTAATTATTCGAAAATCTGATCTTAACTGATCTTATAAACTATATCTTAAAAATTTAATAAACCTATTATAACCAAAAAAATTCTGAAATTGAATATTAAAAATTCTAAGGTTTTTCATAAAAAAAATTTTATCTTTGATATGAGTTAACCTTGATTTTTTAAATTGTTTTTAAAAATTATTATAAATTTAAATATTAAATTTCAATTATGAAAATTCGACATTTATTTTAGATTAATTTCAAAAAACTATTTTTTGTATATTAATTTTTTTCTAATTATCTATTTTTCTAATAATTTAATAATAATTTGAAAAGCGTTTATTTTTATAGTATAAAAATTAAAAATTATTTATAATAAATATTTTTAAATAATATTTTTTTTAAATAAATATTCTTTCAAAAAATAATCGTTTTTTCTAATTATTTAAAGGACTAAAAAGCCAACTTCGACAATTGCTTAGAATTATTGAATAAAAAGTGTTTGTTTAATCGTCTAGATATCAACTAGGATAAAACTGAAATAATGATTTTCCATAATAATAAAAAAAACTAGTAATAACAGCATTATTTTCTTTTTAATCAAAGTTGTTTTTAAGTCACAAGTCAATGACTTTAATTTTTTTTTTAATTTAAGTTTTTTGTAGACGGCCTTTAAATTTTTAATTTATTTTACCGAACTCCAATTTTAAATGAATAAATAAATAGAAAAAAATTCAAATAAAAGGTAGTTGAGGCTTTAAATTAAGTTCATGATTGATAATGAACTAAATAGAGTTCAGGAAGTCTAGGGTTCAATTATTTTGGAGAAATTTTCTTTTTTTTTTCAAAATTTGTCAACTCTTTTACACTGAATGATCTAGATTCAAATTTATCTCTATTTATACAAAGTAAAATTTATATAGAGCCTTAATTGGTTCTCACTTTGATTACTCTTTCTTTTGCGTAGCATGTATTTCTAAGACCAACCTAAAACTTGTTCAAACAGTTCAAAACAGAGCTATATATAAGTTAAGATGGGACAGCCCAACTAGGAGTCTCTTTTCAGTTAGTAACATTTTGTTTATTAAAGAAAGATTCTTACAAGTGGGTGCTAGATATATGTTAAAATGTTTCTCCTATAAAAATAGTTTTATTAAGCTATTTATAGAGGAATAAAGTGGCTCGTGGTCTGAAAACAGAGCTAAAGTTTCGGTCACCTCTACTCCGGTAGCAGCTTTTTTCTTTATTAATTGTCTTTTATTTTCTAATTTTTTAGTTTTTAAATGGCAATACATATTAATGAAATGAAAAAAGTAAAAATTAAGAAAAAAAAATTAGAAAAAGTTTTGTATATAATAAAAATATAAAAAAAAAATTATTTTATCATTAACGATGTAATTTAAAATATGATTGTTTATTTTTTTTACTGGGCAGAAGGATCTTCACTTCGTATGTGCAATATGCGATCTTTTCGAATGTTAGCTCGAAGCCTTTGTAAATTAATTTTTATAAAAAATATTTTTTTTGTTTATTAAAATAGATTACATCAAAAAATTTCTTAAATAAGTAAATTTCATTTTATATCAAAAAGAAAAAATTTATGTTTTTAAATAAATGAGTGTATCATCCATGTTCGCATGAGAGACTAGTGCCTGCTCTGGATTGTGTGAAAATCGACGATTACACTTTAGTTGTATTTATGAATTCATGGCATATATTCGTTTTTCTTAAAAAAATGGTTTGATAAAATTAAAAATTATTGCACTTGAATTAAATAATAAAACAGAAAACAAATGTGGCCAACTAAACATAAAAGATATTTTTGTTTGTAATTTTATTCGAAATTAATTTACACTTGAGAAATTAAAAAATAAAAACTAATTGTTTATTGTTAAAAGAAATAAATGGAATTTTGCTATTTACAATCAGAAAAAAAAAAACGGTTAAAAATTGGGCAACGGCAATTGATTAGCCAGAGGAGGAGTTAAACAACAAGACGAGATGTTTGTGTATTCGAGTTCCATTAGCGAGCTAGTCGAAGACACTGACGAACATGTACTAGATCGCTTTTTACAAACCTTGACATCAACATCACAAACAATTGGTTCTGAAGTCATAGCACTTTGCGCCGATTTACCCAGCAATAAGTTAACACTCTCAGTCAACAGCTCCAAGCAATCGACGTCTATGTGTGTATAACTGGTTAATACGTTAACAAGATTTCGACCTAGTTGGCCACATTCCAACTGAGTGGAATCTTTGAGTCCGTCGAGGGCACACATTAGACAAGCGAAGGCGACCATGCTAGCTGGATAGAAAGAGAACTGAATCTCTGTAGAGCACAGAGCGGTGAAGGCAAAAAAGTGTCTTTTGATTACATCGACACCAGTCACGTGTTCAATGTGCAATTTGTTGAGATAAATTTCCAAATAATCATTGGGACATATGGAGTCCGAGTCGTACCTGAGCTTTTGCAGGATCAAAATTTCCAATTCAAGTAGATCCATCAACGAGATCGAGTTGTCTGTGTAGTCGATCAACTTGAGAGCGCTAAGAGGCTTGTGGCTGCGCAGTTTGCTCGACAAGAACAAACATGTGCAGCCGATCAATTGCAGATAGGACTTGTTTATGTCGAGTTGAGAGTGCTTGGCGCTGAGCATAAAACGGTCGAACAAATTCATGGCTAGATTAAATACTGCATGTGTGCAATCTTCTTCTTCGCACAGCTCGAGCATCCAGACTGCGAGGGTCGAGCGCGTTTCATTGTCAATTGTTTCGTTCAAATAGCTGCCCGATATTAGATAGAAATCTTCGAGCTTGAGCATAGACTCGAGTGTGTCGTTTAACATTTTGTTCTAAACAAATGATTCAGCTTTGAAAGATTTAATTTATTTATTTATACAAGACTATTAGAATGGAACTCCGCCTAGTTCCGGATTAATTGACAGCGAGTTTAGCTTCACTTATCGGTTTAGTGTCAGTCTTGTGAGGTTAGATCCTGACTTGGAATAGTGGTGTTTGACAAGCAATTTTGAAGCCTATTTGAAGTGAGTGCGAAGACGAATGTAAAGTCAAATTTGACAATTAGCCACTTTTAATATGCGATCGAACCTGGACGGGAGTTCAATTATTTTTGCGTAATGCACCGATCTCCACTGTGTCAATTACACATTCGACAAAAAATAGACCCAGTTTTACTCCAATTACTTATTTCAATTTATCTATTTTTATTTTCTTACTAAATGATAATTAATAAATTATTTAAAATTTTTTTTTCTAAAAACACACAATTTTTATTTGTTTTTTTACGACACTATTTTTTTAGATAACTGTAAATCTTGCAATCATAGCCTAGCAAAATAAGATAAATAAATACACCAACGAACTAGAACAATGGCTTATTAAGTGGAAAATGAAGATATCAATTGAAAAGTCGTGTTCAGTAGTCTTCTCTAGGTACAAAAAAGAGAGTGATAATCTAAACTTAAAAATTTATAGAAAACAGAATAATGAGCCAAAAAGAAATCAATTTTCTTGGTATTAAATTTGATTCTAAGTTAAATTTTAATGTACTGGTAGACGAAATCAAAGAACGCTGCAATCAAAGGCTAAATATTATAAAGATATTGTCAAACAAAAATTGGGGTCTTACTCAAAACACACTGGGTCATTTTGTTTCATCATTTATCGGACTAGTGTTAGGATGCTTTTAAGTCAGAAGGAGCTTTAACTTGGTAAAGATAAACAAATAAATAAAAAAAGAAATATTTTTTTACAAGAACTCAAACAGTAAATAACACAAACAGCACATCCTTTTGTACCCAAATTAGCGTGTTGGAAAAGCGGTTTTTTATCAATTGCCCCGACTATCCTCCTAAACTTTTTAAATCCTTTATTTATTTATTTCATTGAGCGCCTTGAAGGTGATGTAAAGTTAGAAAAAAAAAGATAAGACAATAAAATTTGATAGCATATAAATCTTTATAGAATTCAGTTATTAAAGAGAAAGTATTAGTATTATTAAATTCATTATAAATTAAATCGTCGCCTTTAAGGAACAAAAAATTGAATTTTTCAATCTTTAAAAGGTTTTAAATGATCAACCAAGAGTTAATTTCTGTATTAGATAAAAAGAGTGTATGAATGAAATATACTACGTTAACATGAATATAATCTTTTAAAATTGATTTGGCGGTTTGAATATAATTTTTATCTAATTAAATATTTTATAATAACTTTTTTCTTTTTTTTATTATATACTTCTCCATGGAACTTACATTTTAGTAAATACTAAATAATAATAATAATTGATCTTCTTTTAAATCAGATAGAGCTTTAAACAAATAAATAAAAAAAAAATATGCTGTCGTTGAATGCTCGACACTAAGCGACTTGACCACATCTCACTAGAGAGCATATAAAAATAAGTCAATAGACCACCGCTTATGGAAACCATTTGTTCAGGACAGCTAGGATGGCTTGGTCACGCACTACACATGGAAAGCAAAGAAGAACCAGCTATAATATTTGCACCGTATGAGCCAGAAATACGGCATGGTCAAGCAAGGAGAGGCGCCAAGAAGCTCTCATACAAATTTCTAATATCTAAGATGCTTACTAGCTGTCCAGATAAACTCATAAACGAAGAGCTAAGGGCCCTAGCGATGGATAGAAGCTAATGAAGAGAGAACAGAAGAGGACAAGACAAGCCACCGAAGCCTGGCTTCTATAAAAGCATTTAAAAAATATTTAAATTGAATTAAAATAAAATTTATTTGTTATTATCGTTTGGGCTGCATATTTAAAATAAATAAAAACTAGCTAAAAAATTTTTTCTATTATCCTTTTTTATTTTCGAATGAATGTGAGCCAAAGTTCGATTCTATTTTAAATTCTAAATAGATAAACCAATTTGACTAGATTTTCATTAATAAAAATAAAGTATTTAAAAAATAGTTTATTTATATTACTTTTTGTTTAAACAAATCAATAATAAATGAACATTTCCCATTCTAAGTTTAGCAACTAGTTGCGACTGTTGTAACAGTTGTGGTGGATGAGAAAATGAAAATAAAGTTTCAAATCGAATGGTTCACATTCGATAGATTTATTACTTTGTTTGAATATCTTTTAACAGATGATATTTTTATGATTCGACTAACAATACTGATCCATTGACGGTTTATAGCGCGTTCAATATCGGCAGATACATCACGTCAAATATTTGCTATTTTAAATATACCCCCTTAAAAAAAGAATGACATTCCGCTAATTGAACAGAATTTGCTCTAATTAGCTTTTATTCAGATTGTTCAAATTCGAATTTGAACACCACCAAATGCTTATTTAGTTCTCTATTAAATAATTTTCTTGTTAACCCTTTGTGAATTCTTTGTGAATTGTAGGTCTCATTTCAAACATTATCTAAGCATACTTATATTGAGTAACAAAGTGAAAAAACAAATGAATTTTATTTTAAATTTTTTATTAATTTTTTTATTTTATTTAGCCATTTTCAGACCTAACTACATCTCTCAGAAAATTGTTAATTTGAACAAACTTGTTACCAAGCAGAGTTGTTTAAAAGTCACGAGTCTCAAGTCCAAGTCTGAACTTGGACTTTTTTTTGGGACTTTTAAACAACTCTGGTGCCAAGACCTGTTGTCTTTTTCTTTCCTCTAAACAAAAAAAAAATTTAAAAAATAAAATGTAATAAATAAGACAAAGTTTAAGTATTTTCTAAAAAATTGAATGAAATATCTAATTTTAATTTGAAATGTTAATTTTTTTTAATTTCAATAATTATTATTGATTTTGTGCTCTATATATATTTTTTTAAATAAAATAAAATCTATTTTAATATTATTTGAGGACTAGTTCTAGGATATTTCTGTTTTCCTCACTCGATTCTCTAAAAAGGTGCCCTATCGACTCCATCGTTCCATCTTTGCTTTCTTCTTTGTTAAGCATGTTTTCAAGCTTTATCCTTTCACTTGCTTTGGCTGCGGGTTCTAGCCTCTATATAGCCACAAACTCTTTTGTTATAACTTCGGATTCCAAATAGAATATTTATAAAAGATTTGGTCTTAGTATTTTTAATTATTGATACTTTGAAATTAAAACAAGACTATTTTTATTGATTTTATTCACCCTCTGTGTCGGATATAGAATCTAGGAAATTAAAGTTAGAAGAAAAAAAGAAAACTCATTTATTTGTCTTTTAGAAGTGATTTTTTTTACTTTTTTTTTTTACATTTTTTTCTAACTAAAACCAATTTTAACCCTTAAAAAATAGAATATGCTTTCTAAAAACCTACCTTAATTTATTAATAAAATAACGATTTATTGTTGAAAGTGATTAATTATTTTATTTATTTGTTTATCTTTGCAGCGCTAAAGCTCCTTCAGATTAAAAATAGAATTTAAATTTAAAGTAATAATAAATCTGTCACTTTCTGTTTCAATTAATCCTTTTTCCTTCTATATTTAAACTTATTTTATTTATATTATATGTTATTTAATCTTTTGATTTTATATATTTTTAAATTTATACTTTTCTTTTTCTAAAGGAGCTCTTGCTCGGCACAGATAAACAAATAAATAAATAATAAATAAAAAATTGAAAAAAGACTATAGAATAGATTGAAATCAGAAGAGAAAAATGAACATATAAATAAAAAAAATGATTTTTTCAAATTTTTTAATTTGCCAAAAAAATATCACCTTTGATCTTGGATTATGACAGCTTTTTGATTCTCAAACAAATTTTAAAATGTGAATCAATTATGAAAATTAATCTTACTAATAGCTAAATCGGCAATAGCAAAAACTTCGTCTACTTCTAAGCCTATTACCAAAATATTTCACTTATTTCAATTTTTCTAATTTAATTTTAATAGAATAAGTAATAGAATAAATAAAGCGATACAAAGCCACTTCATTGAATTAGAAACTTGGCTCTACTGTAACAATCTGTGTCTTTTTAACTTTCATTTTTTTTTGTTGCTTTTTTAGCTTATTTACTTTATTTTGATTTTTTTTATCTAATTTTATTAACTTTAATTTAATTTTTTATTTTGATTTTTTTTATAATTTATTCTGAAGGAGCCCTAGCTCGGTACAGAAAAAAAATAAATAAAAAAAATAAATAAATAGTAATAGAGGCTAAAATGCCAGTTTCCAAATGTAACTACATCGGCATTTTGATAAGTAGCAAAGAAAATGATTTTTTGTGTCTTTTTTGCGAGTAATCAGCCAGTACCGCAGGCTAAAGAAGTTAATTTTTAGGCCGCATTTTAGATCAAAACCTGAATTTTAACAAACAGTCAGAATGATTAAGAGAAAAATGTGCATAGTGACCCAACACTGTAAAGATTCTTTCACAAAGGTTAAAAAAAAACCTAATGGAAGGAATTTTTCGATCACTAATTTAGTAGATTATAGGTGATTCTTTTTTTATTCTTTAAATAATTTCTAAAGCTTCCATGGCAAAAATTCAAGCTAACGGGTGTAGAATAAAAAAAGAAATTGAATGCTCCCAAGAAAACTTCTCTGTGTATACTTTCACCTATCACTTCGATCCTTCTTTAGTCTTATATTTAGACACTGATCGTGAGCCACAACTATCATCCTTATCTTAAAAATAAATTTGTATTGGGAAGCAAAAAATCAAACTACAAATATTATTATCGATTAATTACTTTAAATATATCTCTCTTATTTTCAAAGTTTTTATTATTTTTTTTTATAATTAAAAACTTATATTCTTTATATGTATATTTTTAATTTTAATAAACAAACCCTGAAGAGACTTAATCTTAAAGGTTAAAAATTGATCCATGTTCAATATGGCTTATTTTTCAATTTTTTGATGAGCTTGGTTTTTCAATTTTACTTTTTCATAAATTCTCTTAATCAATTCAATTTTACTTTTTTACTTTTTCAGAAAAATTCTCAAAAAGTTCAATTTAACTATTTCAGAAAAAAAAATTTATTATTACTATTTTACTATTATCTAAATAAAGAATAACTTATTTAAAAAGACCCTAAACTTCAGCTAATTTATTTTTATACACAATTAAACTAAATCTTATTCTTTTTATTAAAAAGTGTATTAGATTTAAATTTTATTTTGAATAAATGAAGTTTTAATAGGTCTTTTTGGACAGGGGCACTAGCATGTTGATTAACCTTGAAACTTGAAAAAATTTTATTTTTCCAAAAAGTAAAATATGTTTATTCAAATAATCGAATAAAATTTTTTTTTTTAATTTTTGTGCATAACTGAATTTTATTCAGGATCTTAAAAAACGCAACTTAAAAAATTTGTAATAATATATTATCTGACCGGCTATTATTAACTTTAGTAAATTTTAAAGTAAAAAATTAAAATAGATCTATGAGAAAATTTTACTAAAATATTAAAATAGTAAAATAGTAATTTATTTGTCAACTGGACATATATCTAAATATTAAATAAAAAAAAATTCTTTTTTAATCGTTTATTATTTTATTTTATTTCAATTTTGTTCTTTATTTAGAATCTGAAGAAGCCTTAACTCGGTATGAACAATTAAATATTAATCTTAGTTATTTTTAAACTTTTTATAATTGATCAAAAAACGAAAATTCAATTTCACTTTAAATAATTAATGACTTAATTCAAAAAAATAAATTTATCTATTTTATTGTTGAAAAAATTTATTTTCAAATTTAATTAGAAAAAAAAATACAAAAAACATCATCAAATAAATTAATTCTATTATTTTTTTTCTTTTAAAAATTTTAAATTAATTTTTGCTCAATTTTATAATTGAATAAAATTTCTGACTTGTCTATCGATTTAAATTAAATTTACAAAAAAAAATTTAAAATCAAATTAGACTAACTTTAAAAACAAAAAACTTCGATTTTGTTTAACTTTGAGAAAAATGCGACAAAAATTAATTTTTATACCAACTATCTTAATGCTCCTCCTTGAGCTTATCGCCACTCAGTCAAATGAAACAAATAGTATGGACGAACAAAATAGTAAAATAAACTAAATAAATTTTTTTTTTAAATTTTGAAACAAAATAAAAAGATATTTTACTCAAACGATCTTTGGACAAAACAGCACTGAGAGACCTGCTGGCCACTAGATCGTTGAGCAGTTTTGATTCAGGTTCTTCAACTGCCAACTTGAATTCAAGTTAATTAAATTCAATTTTTTTAGATCTAAAATCTTTGAGCGATTTGGTAAAACGCGAAGACGGTTTGTATACTTTTTGTATTACTTAAGCCTCACTTGAATAATTTTCTAAAGTGTCTGACACCTTTCTTAAAAATTTGCTTAAGTTGACCCCGACAAATTCTAAGTCCTCTTCTCATCCAGATCTAAATTCAATTCTAAACATCGATAGCGACTTTGAAGATGAGGAAATTTTAAAAAAAAGTCAAGCTCTAGGTTTATCCATCAAACAGTCTTTGACTACAATTACTTCTCATAGCACAGCCACTACCACGGCCACAACAACAACCATTACCATACCCACAACTACAAAAACAACCACTTCAAGAGCCACAATAACAACCACAACCACAACCACATCCTCTCCAATACATGGTAAACTTAGAGCCATTTAGCAGCATAAGTTTAGTAAAGAAAGGAAGCCTGGATTTATCTTTTGTTTAAGACCCTTTCTCAATGCTGTCCTAATGGCTCTATGTTTACTGACCCGGCTCCTATCAACTAAACTTATGTTTCTACTAACGAATTTTTCTAATTTAAAAAAAATAGAAGATGACTCGGAAAAATCAAATGATGAAGATGACGATGATTATGAAATAGAAAAGCCTAAACCGGCTAAGAGAAAAATTTCCAAAAAAACTGCCTCGGACCACCAAACTGACAAATTATGTAATTCTTAATAAATATTTTACTCTTTTTTGTTAGTTTATTAATTTTTTTTTTGCTAAGCTTCAAAACAATTGAAACAAATTTATAAATTTTTGCGCAAAAAAGATAAAAAAAGTAAAAAAAAAGACTCAGTTGAAAATCTAGTAGGCTCTTTGCTATCAAGTCCAAATTATGAAGTGCACTTAAAATTGCGGGACTCTTTGGCGGCCAAGGCTGCCAACGATGCTTTGCTCAAGTGGCACTCAAAAGCTCCTTTTGCCAGCCTAAACCAACTGGAAGAAATGTACCAAAAATTTTATGAATTTTACTATGAATACTTTGACATACACTCTGGTCATGACTTTGACCACCACTTTGATCATGGCTTTGATCACCACTTCGGTCACCACTTTGGTCATCATCATCACCATCACCATCATCCGCACCATGACCACCATCATTTGAATCTGTTGGACTTTTTGGCAAGCAAGAGTCGAACATCGGAATCTGACCCGAAGAATTCTCTTTTTGAAAAAATAGTCGGATCGGACTATCTGACCAGGCAGAGTTTATGGAACGACTATCATCATAGCCACTATGATGGAGACCCGGACCATGTTTTCGACCAGTATCACTCACATCACGACCATCACCACCACTACGATCCGTACCACGAAAACATCTACATGCATCACGACACCGACCAGTTCGATCACCACATCCACGACTACAACACTCACTTCAACAACCCCAATCCTCACCACCACTACCACTACTCTCAACACCCCATCTACGACGACTACGGTCGTAGACTCATCTACACTACTGGACAACTAGAACGATTTCCTGCATCAAACGGTATTTTTTAATTTTATAAAAAAATAAAAAAATATTTTTTTTCTAAAAATTTATTTTAGGTGATCCAGTCCAGAGTCGTCCTGGTAAAATAAGCAAATTTATTTTTACTATTAACTTAGACCAAAATCTAAAAGATAGCTATGAATTTTTTATCTCTTTAGTTGTGTGTACTAATTACCCGGAGCATTCAACCGAAGGCTTTAAGAGCTTCATATCAGTGGAAAGTTGTAATCAGCCATCTTTTTTGGGATCCAACGGAGTGCCATTGTTTGGAAACGGATGTGTTTTCAAGTACATGTGTGAACTTGGCTATCAACCCCTGGGAGGCATCACTAGTGCAATCAAGTGTAATAATGGATTTTGGACTGCCAGAGCTGTCTGCATCAAACAAGTATTTTGATAATAAGAAAAGAAAAAAAATTCAATTTTTTTCCCAAGGGAATTGGTTCTAATCAGTCGAACACTAATTTGTTGAAGAGATCGGACCCGGATCAAAATTTGACCGAGAGCAAAAGAGTTAGACGATCTGATGAACAAATTGACTATGACGACCAGGAGAACGGCACTCTTCAGACAGATTATGACACCACCACTGTACCTATTGAAACTACGAATCCAGATAGAAGTTTATTGCTTGATAAACTATTGGAAAAGTTAAAGACTACAACTAGCACTAAATCTATGTCTACAACCACATCATCAATTCCAATGATAGATCCCCAAATTGACTGGTCTAATATTGTAGACTCAGATTCGGAAAAAACTATTTACGAGTCATTTTATGAATTGTTGGAAAATGGTTCAAACAAAATTGGTCAAAATTTGGATATATTCGACTTGGAAAGATTTTAAATTTTTTTTTTTATTAATAAAAATTTATTAAAAGTTTTCTCGAAGAGAATTGTAAATTTCTTCATAGGAAATCATTACAATCGCTCTTTAAAATACCTAACCCTTTTACTCAAGTCATTTATTTTTTTTCCCATCAAAATTATTTTTTAAATAATCATTTTAGATTAAAATTAATAAAGTGTTAATTAGTTTATTATATACTGCAAATTTTAAGCGTTTGCACTATTTTGATTAATTTTCGATATTTAAATTATTTAAGTTAAACACTAGAAAGCCCGAGGGGCTTAATAAATCTTTTAATAAATTTAAACTTTAAAATTATCGTAGAGAAAAAAGTTTTAAAAAATTCCTCAAAGAAATTAAAAATCAACTTATTTCCGCATAAACGCTTAATTCACATACTTGAATGCTATGATTTTGATGAGTCATTTATTGAATGAGTTAATGCTTTTTTGCTCAAAAGAAGACAGAAAGTGATTATGGGTTAAAATGAGTTAGTGTTGAGAGTGAGGTCCCACAGGGTTCAATACGAATAACCCGGATTTCAACTACACAGTTAATCAAACGAGCATTTCAGAGGCTGAACGAGATCTAGGGATAATAATTACGAAGAACTTGAAATCAAGTCAACCCCGCTGCAAATAAAACCAATTGCAGTGGAAGCGTGAATGTAAGGCGGGTTAATGAATGATAAAAACAAGTGTACTTTTGAATAGTTTATTAATAATTGTTGAGCTCTAAAAATTTATTAGTTAGTGTATAAACTAAAAGATATCTCTATAGCACTAATTTATACCCATAAGTTCGTGTCAAGAACACAGGCTTATTATTAATACAAGATGTGAGCTAATATACGAATGTTTATATCAGCATCTAGAAGCGTCTATCTTCTGAGATACGTGACAAGCTTATTAATTCTTACTTATCATTGCACATCAGTTGAGAAGCTGATGATCAAGTGATATGATCAAGTGATATGTGGGGTGTATTACAGGTTCAATAAGGCGAACTATCAAATTCCAGAACAAAGAAACAATAAAGAGGTTATAAAAAGTTCTGTTTGACCGTATCTAGAGAATGGAGTTCATGTTTGGAACCCATACTTACAAAAAGACATCAAGGTCTTAGTATCAGTCCAGAGAAGAGCTACTAAATTGGTTCTAGAGCTAAAAGAGTTAAGCTGCTGCATTAAATTTAAGCAGTCTAGAAGATTATTAAAAAATTATCTAAGGACATGACAAGATCAACTGGCATGTGCCCCTAGTCTTCAAGAACAATCTAGAAAATAACATGGATAGACAATGAGATCAAACTTTTAAAAAATCATTTTCCTTTCTTTACTTTTTGTACTTTTTCAGAATATTATTTTATTTGGCCCTGTTCCTTTTTGTACTTTTTGTACTTTTTGTACTTTTTCAGAATATTATTTTATTTGGCCCTGTTTCTGTGATTAATGATAATTTTAATAATTTTATTAAAACTTAAACGGGGTCCGGGGCGGAGCCCTGGTTTAGGGATTCGGGTATGCTGAAGGTAAGAAAAATATTAGTTAAATATTAATAAAAGGTTTTTTTATTACCATTAAGAACCAAAAGTACAAAAAGTACAGAAAGTACAAAAAGGAACAGGGCCAAATAAAAAAATATTCTGAAAAAGTACAAAAAGTAAAGAAAGTACAAAAAGGAACAGGGCCAAATAAAATAATATTCTGAAAAAGTACAAAAAGTAAAGAAAGTACAAAAAGGAACAGGGCCAAATAAAATAATATTCTGAAAAAGTACAAAAAGTAAAGAAAGTACAAAAAGGAACAGGGCCAAATAAAATAATATTCTGAAAAAGTACAAAAAGTAAAGAAAGTACAAAAAGGAACAGGGCCAAATAAAATAATATTCTGAAAAAGTACAAAAAGTACAGAAAGGATTTTTATTTTTAAATATTTTCATTGTCTTTACCTCGAAAATAAGGTTCGTCCAACCCCTAGACGTTTTGATTATACGTTAGAAAGACAATTGGTAAAGAATTGTGAGCAAAGATTTAATTTTTTCAGCAACAGAGTGGTCAATGTTTTGAATCGACTTCATAGAAGTGTTAATTCAAATACAGTTAATGTTTTTAAAAAAAAAATTTATAAACTTGATTTAAACAAGCTATAATGATTAAGCTAAACCCTCGTTATATCCATGTACTACCACATTATAGCTTTCACTTTATTATTATTATTAAAATTATAATACTAAAAATTTTTTTGGTATTTTTTAAATTTATTTTATTTATTTCTCTTGAAATTTTTTTAATTATTCAACCGGGTTTCTAGTGTTAAATGAAGTTAATAACTTTAATGAAATTTTTTGAAAAAGTGTGGGTTATAAAATTCTTTTTTTTCACAATTCACCTGAAAATTTAAGATTGAAATTGAAGAAAAATGACCCAATTAATGGAATAGTGAGAAACTGATTAAACCAGCATCAAAAATAACATTTGGTGAAAAAATATTTGGATTTTTTATACAAGACAGATGAATAGCTTTGTGATCAAGAGATCAATGTTGAAGTTTGCAACTTTCAAGCATTCGATACTCAATAATATTAATTTGATATTTACAGAAATAAATTCAAAAAATTTAACTCAAATATTTCAATGATTTATTTTTTTAAATGATTCTATAAACAATATTTTTTTTGATTTAAAAAATTTTCATCAAATAAAGGTGACAAGGGCGCTAGCCTGTTGATTAATCTTGCAAAAAAAAAGAATGGAAATTTTAAAATTTATTAAAATTTTTGTTTAAGAGAATTGTAGATTTCCTCATAGGCAATCATCATTATCGCTCCACCAGGTCCTAGTCTGAGCAATTTGGGGCTCAAGCCTTTAAATAGTGCTCTAAAGCCTTCCTCTTTGTGAACAAGCAAAATAGTTTGAATGCAGGTGTTGTACTTTCGAGGCACATTGTCCGCATGATAACCTTGAATTCTTGATTTAGCCACGTCCCATGGAATATTGACTGTTGACGCTATGGATCCGGCTGTAAACCCGGTCAAACATCGCCAAAAATATTCCATACCTTTGCTCTTTTCAAAGAAAAAAAACTTTTAATAAGATAAGTGATGATTTTGTAAAAATTTAGTAGACTTGGAAATTTTTATGACCTCTAAACCAATTTTAATTTTTTTTTAAAAACTTGCATAAAAATATCTTTTTTTGTTAAAAACAAAAAATATCCAAAAATTAATAAATTTAAATTTACATACATCACTTTTTGGAATGTAGACTTTGATATTGTGATAAAAACCAAAGTAGATCATGTTCCAAATTCCATGTCGTCCAAGAGTTGCTGTTAAACCACGGTTAAGTCCATTTGTCCCAAGACCACCCTCTCTAAAAATCAATTTGGCTGTTTCTAATGAGCTTTTTTGCTAGTTCAACAATTAATAAAAAGGAACAAAAAAATCTTTTCCTCAATTTACTTTTGAGAATTGCTGCTGATCAGTTTGAAGGCGAACTTTTACCACTTCAAAGGGGTTGACCACAATAGCTTCAGTCAAACCGGCAAATAGACCAGCCATGATAAGACTCTTAGACAGCAAAATTAAGATTTCAATGATTTTTCTTTTTATGATTATTTTACTTGAGCTGTAGGAACCGATGAGCCGAATGAAAAAAGATTTTTATACTGTTCAAAAGTAAAAAATTTAGTGGCTCTTTTAGGCGTTTCGGCCAAAATAGGGGGTAAAATTCCTTTATAAATTGACAGGAAACCTTCATTTTTTATCATCTTTTTAAAACAGTCAGATATTGATGTGTAATTGGATTGAGTGAAGCCGCGTTGAAACTGAAATCTGGTCTTGACCACGTCCAATGGGTGCATGATGCAAATTTCTATAAATCCAGCCGCCCCTCCTGCTCCTATTTGCATCAGCGAGTCCTTCCAGAATGGCACTACTCTCTCATTGACCCTAGACATACTTGAGGAAAATAAATTATTTTTTATGAAACAAATAATTAAAATTTTTATTTTGTAACAAAAAAAAAACTAAAAAACATGATACAATTTTTATTAAATTCCCAATTACTGAAATTTTTAAGAAATAATTTTTGATCAAGTTTACATTTTATTTACACTTAAACAAAAAAAAGAGAAAAATTTTAAAAATTAATTATCGTTTGAAAAACGTTCTCTGAGAATTTTGAAAGCAGCCAAAGTGGCGTATGGAGTTTTGGTCAACGGGTCAAAATACTTTGCCGCAAGACCAGTAATTGGACAAATTTTTAGATTTACATCAATTTTTTGTGGCTTTTTGTTTGGGAATATTTGGTGCAAGGAAGCCTCGTCAGTAAAAGTTAGAAAATTTCTTGATTGCTTTGAGCAAGGCCCGTCTGGAATTGGCATTGTGACCGAATGGTAGCGAATAATAGGCCCCTTAATGGTGCTTTTGTTCACTGTCTTTTTTTTCTTTTCAAGTTCCATTTTTTGGTAGGCGTCCAGTGAGGCTAAATTAATTTGTTCGGTTATTTTAGCCTCGTCGAATAGTTCCTGTTGAGTCATGCGACGATATTCCATATCCACTGATGGCGTTTTTTTGGTCTTGTGTCTTTTGGCTGCCTCACGCTCTTCCTGTCTTAAGATGAGCTCTTCTCGCTTGCGAGCAGTTGAACTACGAACAGACTTGTTGTCGCGAGTAACTGCTTCTGTGACATGTTCAGTCTTGATAGTTTTTTTCTCAACCGAAAGTTTTTTGGTCAATGGTTCCTTGTAGGCCTTGGTCACAACTCCTCTTTTGTGCCTTTTCTGCTTTTTGTCCTCGTCTTCGTCGACATCCATTTCATTCTCGGGCTCTTCTTTTTCGTCCATATCAAAGTCAGAGTCAACATAATCTTCTTCAAAATCAGATTCTTTGGCCTCGAATTCTTGGTCATCTTCGGCCTCATTAAAGCCGCCATATGCTGTTTTGTAAAAATCGTCCTCTTCTTCTTGGTTCAACAGCTGAGCCATTTTAGATCCGGCGTTCCTACGCCTCTCTCGACTTGTCACCAAACTCATTTTTTTTCAATATTTTTTTATTTTTTTCTTTAATAAATTTTTTAATAAATATATTTTTATATGCATATGTCATTTCAAACAGTTTCAAAATAAAATTTTATTTTAGTCTAGATTTATTTTTTGTTTGATTTTAAAGATAAGATAAATTGTGTCACCCTCCTATTTTCTCATCCGGGCTTGGGACCGGCAAACGGCATAGTTATGACAGCACCTTTGCTTAAGAAGCACGTGGGACGTTCATCATAAACAGCGCCACTCATCCGAGCCATAAGAGACTGCGAACTCGGCAGCTATTTAGACTAGCTTGGAACCACAAACCAAGCGACAATCTCTGTTCAAGAGAGAATGCCTTAACTAAAGTGCTTCTAAAGTTACGGTTAAGCCGTAAAAAAATTCATTTATTTGGAATATATTTTGCAGAATGAATATTTTATGTCGGCTTAAATCAAAAATCAGTCATATTTGTGAATTATGAATAATGATTCTAACGCTTTGAGTATTTAACTAGTTGTTGCTAAGAGAATGGAAATTACCCTTAAAATAAATTTGGTTTTCTTTTTTTTAAATATCATTTTCAATAATGCCACCCAAAAAGAAGAAAGGAAAAAAGGGCAAAAAGAAAGGCAAGGATGGAGAGTTGAACGAAGAGGACAAGCTAAAGCTAAAAACCCACGAAGTCGAAACTCTCAAAGACAACTTGGCATTTCGCAAAGATTTTTCCAGAAAAACTAAAGCTGTCTATGAAGAACTAAAAGAAAAGCTTGTCGAAACAAATAATCAAATTGAAGAAATAGAAAATGTTCACAAAGCGTCAAGCGCTTATCTAACTCATCAGTACAAGACTATGCAAGTAGAAATTATTTTTCTGAAAAAAAAAATTTTTTTAATAAATTTTTAAAGAATGACATGAATAATAAAATTCATCTATTAGAAACTGAATTGATTGCCACGCGTAAGCAACTAGAAAAAACTGAGTCTCTTTTGCAGCAGGAAATTCAGGACAAAAAAAGAATAACAATGGAAAAGGATGATCGGATAATGGATTTAGAACAGAGACTGGTTAATTTTCAAACCGGTTATGACAATATTTTTAAGTCAACTTTTGATGATTTTTCAAAAAGACTAAATGAAAAAAAATTTTCCTGGGAAAACAAAAGTGCTCAGCTTCAGACTAAAAATAAACTTTTGCTAGCAGAACTTGGCTTAAAGATTCATGATATTTAGAATTAATCTTAATTAAATTAATAAAATTTTTAATTAGGAATTCAAACTCATCTTTATAATTGTTTAAAATTTCAAAAATTCAATTCCTTTGGAATGGAAAATATTGATCAATTTTCTAGCAAGACACTTCAAATTTTTACCAAAATACTCAAAATTTTATGAGGATTTAAAAATTTAATAAAATCTGATTAAAGTTAATGAAAACCTAAATTTTTCAGTATGGTCACTTTGTGACCCTGAGGATCCCAATACCATTGATGCTTCGATTTAAAATTTTTTTTTAATGAAATGCAAAATGAGATAAGCATATCAAAAAATCCATTCTATCACTAAAAATTATTAATCGAAGTTTATCAATTTTATCCAGTATTTTACTTTATTTTTTTACGTTGTTCCAAATAAAATGGATTAAAAAAATAGAAATTATGGAAAAAAAAGTTTTGAAATTATTCAACGAGTTGAAGGTTTTTAGGAGGAAAAATATCTTAAAATTGAACTAGAAGCAAAACAACTAGTTTCGAAATTGCATAAGTTGTTGAATTCAGAAAGGTATCAAAATATTATCACTCATCTGTAAATATTAAAATCATCAAGGAAAAATTTATTTTAAACCAAATTTAATCATAAGTCATAAATTCAAATGAAAGTCAAGTCAAATTTTTTTTTTGAAATTTAAAAAGTTTTTTTAAAAAAGGGAAAGATAATTAAATATAAAAATTTTAGATCATAATAAATGTGTTCAAAAAAAATTAAAAAAACTAGATTTAATAGGCTTTTATTTCTTGTAGTAGAAAAAAAATTATTTTTTTATTTTTGAAAAAAAACTTTCAAAATTAGAAAAAAAGATATTAGTTTTTTGTAGGTTATTTAATTGTACAATCATTTTTTTAAATAAAGAAAAAAATTTAATGTTTTTTATTTTATATAGATCTTTTAGGACTTTACTATTTTTTCACTAAATTCCAATAATTAAATCTACACTGTAGAAAATAGATTCAAGAAGATTTTATCCAAATATGAAAACTAATAATAAAAAGTTACTCTTATTGAATAATTTTTAAAAGCATATTTATTATAATTAAAATAACTTTCTGCCAATTTTTGAAAATAATTGTTTTCTTCAGAATTTAGTCATATAAGATCACAATTTATTTAAAAAATTTTGGCTATTGTCACGCCATCAATCTATTTTTCTTTTCTTTATTTCTTTATCTGTTACTCTTTCTGAAAAAAAAATATTTAAATAATTTATGTTCTATTTTTTACTAAAGAAGCAATGTTTTTCTGCTTCTTTGAAAATATTTGATTTTTATGGTAAATTATTTATGTGGAAAAACTAAAAATTCACTCTTTTTCAATTCTTCTTTTGTCTAAAATTGATTTTTTATTTTTTTTGATTAAGTTTTTCCTAATTTCTAATAAATTCTTAATAGAAAAAGATTTAAATTAGCAAAAATAAAAGATCTATTTAAAATAAACTTAATTGATGCGATCGCGCACTTAAATAGCAAAAGTTGGGTTCCTTTTCAAATCATCCAAATTATATAGGCATTTATAAATATCTTTAATTTTAGATAAGAGAGCAAAATTAGTATTTTAACTTTATAAGTCTTATTATTGGAAATAAATTAGCCATAAAATTTAATTTAGAAAATTAATTCTTTTAAAGAAGTTTTTCAAGCATATTAAAATGTTTTTAAATTTAAAATTACTTTGAATAAAGCACTAGAAAAAGACGACAGCATTTCCAATTCCATTTAGGTTTATTTATTGTCACCCTCCTATTTTCTCATCCGGGCTTGGGACCGGCAAACGGCATAGTTATGACAGCACCTTTGCTTAAGAAGCACGTGGGACGTTCATCATAAACAGCGCCACTCATCCGAGCCATAAGAGACTGCGAACTCGGCAGCTATTTAGACTAGCTTGGAACCACAAACCAAGCGACAATCTCTGTTCAAGAGAGAATGCCTTAACTTAAGTGCTTCTAAAGTCACGGTTTTCGGTTACCACCCTTCTCTATTCTCATTGTGGACTTGGGACCGGCTTTCGGCAGATTGTTTTGGTGAATTAATTTGATTAATTATCCGGAATTTAAGTTTTGCAATTAATTTTAAAGTTTGTGCGATTTTTAGTAATACTTAATTAATTGAATGCCTTGTTTAATACTTTTATCGGAAAATTTAAAAACATATGTTTTTTGTTAAATCTTCCAATTTGTAATTAAATGCTTGATTTTTTTCTAAAAAAGGTTAAATCCTATCAAAAGCTCATTACGAAAATGTCACTTATTTCTAAAAAAAATGAAATTTAAATTTTTAATCCTTGTTGAGTTTGAACACTTTTTGTAAATTAAAGCTAAATTAATATCAGTCTTCATTATGTTCTTCCTGGAACCAATTTAGCAATTTCTCTAGAATGACAAAAAAATTTTAAATTTTTTTAAATTAATAGTCAATTCATATTTTTTCTAATTTTGAACAAAAAACCGACAAGAACCTATTAATGCGAAGTCTTCAGGGCTTTGTTTTGCTTTATGTCAGAAAATAGCGTTGTCAATCTGCTTAGATTATGCAAAAATTGATTTATACGATAAAATCGATTTCATTTCAAATATTTCCCTGTAATTTTAATATTCAAAGTAAAATATTCTATGTGTCTTTTATCTTTTATAAATCTTTTATGTTTGTTTTCTGGGCGCCTGAGTCCCCCGGGAGCCGTCATTTGAAAAATAAACATCAACAATTTAACTAAGACAACCTAGCTTCTCCCATGTAAGAAGCAAAAAAAATTATTTTCTCACTTATACTAACCTATTTATGAATTTAACATTTTAGTCTAATTTGATGACGACTTAGAAAAATTGGTTGAATTTTCAAAAAAATTTAGATTCTGTTCAACCATGATCAACAAAGATGGCTTTAAGTACTACAACTCAAGGCAAAAGCTGAACAACTTTCGCCTTATCCTCATCACATCTCTGTTCTGGGTGCTGCTGGACGCTTTCCTCGTATTCTACTTGACCGACTGTTCCAACACAAGACCTTCGAGCGACAAGCTCTATTTGAACGAGATGAACAAAAAATTAATTATTGAGAATACAAATCTGAAAAAAGAGCTGGAAAAAATGAGGTACGATGTGGCTAATGTGAAGCCACTGCGCAATAAAAACAGGTTGAACCGAGCCCCCACTACCACCGCTGTCAAGAAGCAGGATTTTTTGAACAAAGTTAAAAACTGGTTCGCATGGGACTCAGAGGCGACTAATCCGCCAAGCTGGCCTGGCGAAAATGGCCGTGCTGTCCAAATACCACAAAATTTAAAGGAGGAATCTAAAAAAAGATTTAAGGAAAATCAATTTAATATTTTGGCATCGGACATGATCGCCTTGAATCGCACAGTGCCTGATCAGCGTTCTTATGCGTAAGTTATCATTTTTTTTGCTACTCATTAAAAAAAATTATCTAATTAAAAAAAATTTTTTTTGATTAATTTGTTCACTAATTCGGTTAATTACTCAGTTTTTAAAAATCAATTTTGTTTCTAATCAATTCTTTATTACGAGGTCTTTATTTTAAAAATAATTTAGAATATAAATTAAATGAAAAATTTAAAATATGATTAATTAATTAAATTACTAAATGTAGACTTGAAAAATTTGTTTTTTTTTTGTTAATCACAAAGGGAATGTAATTAAAACAATTTTAATAATTTTTTCTACGAGAAATTTTTGATTTTTTTGATAAAAGCATTCAATTTACTTTATATTTTTATTATGTTAATAGAAAAAAATAGAAAATGTTTATAAATTTTATTTTAATGCTAGATAGAAAATATAATATATTAAAAAAAATAATTTTTTGTTTCCTTTGGTTTTTTTTCGGCATCTTTTAAACTCTTCGCATCAGCTATTCCATCTTTTTTTGGTCTATTACCAATTGTTTTTTTTAAAGTCATTAATGAAGAAACAAATATATATAGTCATTAATTTAAATTTTTAATCTTTTAAAATTGACATATTTAATCTAGTGTTATTTTGTATTTATTCTTAATGAGTATAGAAGTTTTGATACCTGGAGGAATTTAAAATTAACAGTGATTTAAGCGGTGGTTCAATTAGAAAATAGTAAGATCAATTTTTCCTCGAAGACAAAATTTGGCTTGAGTTTATAATTCATTATTACTAAAAAAAGAAATTTGCTCAGCGCATTTTATTAAAAACTAATAAATAATAAAACCCATTAATTTTTACTCATTATTTTTTGTGAAACTTCTTTTGCCTTTTATATTGTACTTTTTAATACAAAATTTTTTATCTAGTAAATCTAATTTTTTTCATTTTAAACAACCAAATATTTTCGACCAATTTTTTCAAAAAAAAGTTTGATTATTTCTTTTAGAGAAATTGAATAAGGTTCTGCAACCGGTCATACTATGAATATTCTATACAGCTTTATTTAAGTTATTGAACGTTCTCAAGTTCTTTTATTGTTTATATATTTGAAGATCTGTACCGAGCTAATGCTCCTTCAGAATTAATAAAGTAAAGAAAATAAAATTAAAAAAAAGAGTAGGTTTATTTTGACACAAGAAAGTAAATTATGAGTATGTAATAATATAATTTAATAATATATTAAGCCGCAACAATAACCATGTCACCATGGCCACTGCAAGTGTGCTTATGGCGCACTATGGCGGCTGCTGAATTACGATTTCGGCAAAATTCATTTTTTTTTTTTTTGTGTTTTACATAAAATTTTAAGTTTTTGATCATTTCGAATTTCCCATTTTCCCGTGCTTATCGTAGTTCTCTTTGAAAGTGTTCTTTGATGGAGAGACAAGCTACAAAATTCAGTAGCTTTTCCCAAACCGGAATAATTCTATTTACTAGGAAGTTTTCTCGCTGGCCACAGCTCCTTGTGAATTGTCTTGGTACTCTGTGTTGGTTTCCTCGAATACCACTAGCCGGCCAGTCTGACCTCAACGCTTGTGCAACACTATTTGGGTGGAACCAGTTAACCGAGTTAATTCCATTCGCAATTTTATAGAATGTGACGGCAGTGCCGCGGATTTTTCTCTCTTCAAGAGTACTGAGGCCAAGTCTAGCAAGCCTTTCCTCATAGGGAAGTCTCCTGAGTTCTGGTACAAGCTTGGTGGCCCTTCTTCGGACTCTCTCTATTGTTTTAATATCCGCTTGATTAAACCGGTTCCAAACTGATGCTGCATATTCTAGGTGAGGTCTCACTAAACTACAGTATAATGTCTTGACTGTCTCGCATGTCCAACATTTGAAGGCGCGTTTAAGTGAGCCAAGTGCGAAGTTAGCTCTGTTTGATGCTATTTTAGTTTGTGCACTCCATTTTAAGTTTCTCTTGAGCTGTATTCCGAGGTCCCTTTCTGACTCGGTCTCTGCTAATTCGTATCTACTGCCGTCTGGATTCTTCATTGTGTAAGTAATTAGTGGTATTCTGGTTTTGGTGTTTTTGTTTGTTCGAACGAGCATATTTTTACATTTCAGCAAATTGAATAGCATTTTCCACTAGGGCTGGTAGTTCGGTTAGACATCTTAAACCGGTCCCGTAACCGGTTAAAAATTTTTAGTTGGTTTTAGAACAGGTTAGGATGTGTAACCAGTTCCATTAACCAGTTAAAAATTTTAATCGGTTACGGAACCGGTTAAAGTTTGTCTTAACCGGATTTATGAATAAAAAAATTCAAAAAAATTTTAGATAAAATTTTTATTGATAAATCTTTAAGCTTTAACATGAAATAAAAGTTATTAAACAAAATCAATCAATTTTTTCGTTTCCATGAATTTAGGCAAATCAATTTTTTTACACTTTTCGGGTCTAAAGAAGTTCTATCTTTTGTAACAAAAAGTCCACCAGCCGAAGAAGTTTGTTCAGATGGAACACTTGAAGGACTTATGCTCAAGTAGAATTTTGCTACTAATTTTATAAAATTCAAATCTTCAATTCTTCACTTTCATATCTTGTTTTTCAATTTAGATGATCATAAAAAGATTACTAGAGACAGGCAATCTTATTCTTCTCAAACCTTTTTATTTGATTTGAATCAAAATTTTGCTAAAAAGTCTATTGAAAAAAGGATGAATTTTTTTGCATAATTTTTAAAAATTTAACTCAAGAAATTAATGTTCCTTTTTAACCGGTTAGAAACGGTTTCATAACTGCTTAGGATTTTTAACCGGTAACTAAATTTGGTTATAAATTGTAATCGGGTCTGAAACCGGTTTCAATATTTTAACAGATTGGTCTCGCAGGATTTTTTTGGGACAAAGCTGTGTTGTGCTTTAGTTATAAGGTCGTTTTCTAGGAAGTGACGCATCATAGCCTGCTTTATGATCTTTTCCAGCACCTTACAAGGAACCGACGTCAGCGAGATATGTGTTAGAAAAAAATTATTTAATTTCAGGTAAAAGTAATCAAAATAAAAAAATGCAAAGAAAAAAAAGTTTTTAATAAAGATCAACTAACTAATGACAATCATTACATTTCTAAATTTTCTTAGCTGGTGCGTATAGAAGAATATTTAGAAAAGTGTTAAAGCTGATATGTAAAGTGATTAAGGTGCCTTTTAGTTGTTATGTCTTCAATTGCACGAAAATGGACGCATTTAAAATGGTTGCATTTTTAATCAACAGTTTCTTTGATTTTAGAACTAGTGATAGTTGTAAATACTGGTAACGATTGTCTAGAGTAATTATTCAATAGGGAAGCAAATTTGAATATTCGTTAAATTCTGGTAAATTCACTAAGCGATTTTACAAAAAATTACCAAAATTATGGTAAAAACATTAGTCAAACTTTATTAAGAAATTATCTTCTAAAATAACATTCTTTAGTTTATTATTTTATTAAAAGCACATATCATTTTTTGATTAAATAACTTAATAGAATTTAAATCTTTAAGCAAAAAATGTTTATTTTAACTAAATTTTTTTGTCTTCGATCACTCCTTTAAAACATTTAATTTTTACGCTATCTTCATAATAACTTTTTTCTTGTTCAAAAAAATTATTCTATTTTTTCACAATTTTTAAGACCAAAATTATCAAAACACCATGCAACACATTTGCTAAGTTCAAAGAATAAAAATTAAAGTCAAGATTGGTTTAATAATTTTGCATAGAATTCAGGCATTGTGAATTTTCATGCATACCTTACAAAAATTACAAAAATGAAATTCGTTTTCATTAACTTAAACAGAAAAAATTGAGCTTTTTAAACTTTTCTGATGAAACAAAATGAAACAAAATATGGTTTATTAAGTCAAGCAAAATTATTAATTTAATTAACTGGAATATCTAAATTATTAAATAATAAAAACATCTCAAGATTTATTTATTTTTTGTCTCTATGATCTCTTCTAATTAGAATTTTTTTGCAATTTGTAAATCTATTTTATTTAATTGTTAAAACAAATTCTGTCATCGCTACTTAAATAATTCTGAATTAGAAGGCTATAATTTTAGAGTTTTATTTTCAATTCTAAATTAGCATTCAATTTAATTGGAAATAATATTATTTTTCTTTAAACTTGACTATTGAATGCAACACTGTTTGTTTCACCTTTAAAAATTTAAATTTGATCGCCTTTGCCTAATATTTGTTGACAAAGGCTTTAAACATTCTAAGAATTTGAATTTTGCATTGGAAATTTTGAATGAAAATTAAACATCTTGAAGTTAAGGATAAAAAAAATGTGATCAAAAAGTATATTTTTTTAACTTTTGAATGGTATTTGATTAGTTCTCTCTGCAAAATGCTAACTATTGCAAAACACATGCTTATTATTAGATAAGGCTCTGCAAAAACTCTGAAATTTTGAAACAAAATACACGCTAATATTAAAAAATATTTAATTCTAGAGTTTTTGCAGAGCCCTATTTAATATTTAGAATGTTATTTGTATTAGTTAGTATTTTGAAGATAGATTTAAACAAAAAAATCTATAATTTTTTTATAGATTAAAAATTAAAAAATATTTAATTTTTTTTATTTAAATTATTAAGATAATTTCGATGAAATAAAAACTTATTAAAAGAAAAAAATTCAAATTATGATCCGAAAAATCTTACAATTACACATTGGTTTAATAAAATCGATTCAAATAAAAAAATTAAAAGAATTAAAAATTAAAAAATATTTAATTTTTTTTATTTAAATTATTAAGATAATTGTGATGAAATAAAAACTTATTAAGAGAAAAAAATTGAAATTATGATCCAAAAAATCTTACAATTACAAATTTGTTTTAATAATATCGATTCAAATAAAAAAATTAAAAGAATTAAAAATTAAAAAATATTTAATTTTTTTTATTTAAATTATTAAGATAATTGTGATAAAATAAAAACTTATTAAGAGAAAAAAATTCAAATTATGATCCGAAAAATCTAACAATTACAAATTTGTTTTAGTAAAATCGATTCAAATTAAATTAAAAATTAAAAATTAAAAGAATCTGATATCTTAAATATGGCAAAAATTTGCTAATATTTTAATAATTCTAACTTTGGTCGCATTAAAAATGTAAAAAAAAAAAGAAAAGAAAACAGTTGCCTTAAAAAACCTGGCAAAGTCTTTTTCAAAAAAAAAACAAAATAATAACAAAATATCTATTATCTAAATTATTTAAATTATTTAAATATAAATAATGTGATCATTCAAAAGGTGCAAATCGGTCAAGTACGACCAAGAATTGCCGAACACAAGCATCATCATAGTGTTTCACAACGAGGGCAATTCGACCCTGCTGCGCGGCTTGACCAGCATAGTGCGCAACTCGCCCACTGAGCTACTTAGAGAGATAATTCTTGTGGACGATGCAAGCGAAGGCCGCGACTATCTGCACCAAGCATTGGACACATTTGTTAAAACGCTGCCTGTCCAAGTGAAAATCCTGCGCAATGTTGAACGCATGGGCCTGATGAGATCGCGGCTGAGAGGGGCAGAGGCGGCCTCAGGCGACACCATGACCTTCTTGGACGCGCACATCGAAACAACCCGTGGATGGCTGCAGCCTCTGTTGGCCGAGGTGAAAAAAAACCGGCAATCGGTGGCCTGTCCGGTCATAGATGTGATCTCGGACGAAACTTTCGAGTACTTGACCGGCTCGGAGATGACCTATGGAGGCTTTGACTCTCACTTTGTGTTCGACTGGGTGCCTGTGCCTCAGCGAGAGAACCAGCGGCGAGAACACGACTATTCGCGGCCGCTGCGCACCCCCACAATGGCCGGCGGCCTGTTCACCATAGAGCGCAAGTTTTTCTACGACATTGGCGCCTACGATGACGGAATGGACGTGTGGGGCGCCGAGAACCTGGAGATGTCGTTCCGCATCTGGATGTGCGGTGGCGAGCTGCTCATATCGCCGTGTAGCCACGTGGGACACGTGTTCAGAAAGCAAACGCCGTACACGTTCCCAGGCGGCACCAATCGCATCATTTTCAAGAACAATCGGCGTCTGATCGACGTGTGGACAGACGAGTATGCCAAGTACTTTCACAAGATAGTGCCTGACTTGAATTTGGTGGACGCTGGCGACCTCAGTCCAAGGATCGAGCTGCGAAAAAGGCTTGAGTGCAAGTCGTTCAAGTGGTACTTGGACAACATTTATCCGGAGGCGCCGCTGCCCAAAGATTTCTACCACGTTGGCTCTGTGCAAAACGACAACTTGAACTTGTGTCTGGACACAATGAACAGGAAAAATGGTGGCGAGGCTGGCGCCACTGTTTGCCATGGCCAAGGCGGCAATCAAATCTACGAGTACTCGAAGGCGCACAGCCTCGTCTCTGCTGGTCTGTGTTTAGATGCGCCCATGTCGACCAAGCCGGTCAAGCTGTCAAATTGCCAAGCAGGTTCGAAATCTCAGCAATGGGACTATGACAATCAGAGTCAGCACTTCCGTAATCGACTCACTTCCGAATGCCTTGCGCTCAGCGAGCACAATAACCAACAAGTTGTCACAGCCGAATGTGACAAGGACAGCAAATTTGAAAAGTGGTTGCTCAAAGATCCAATTTTTAGCCATTCTTCTGCATCCAAATAAATTCCAAGTGTTTATTAAATTATTGCACTCTTCTTCTTCTTTTTTCCTCTAATTTATTTATTAAATTCACGTAGAAAGGTATGCACTGTTTAATTTAGCATTTTTATTTATTTTTGCTCAAAATATTTTTAATAAAATTTTATTTAATTTGCTCATTTTTTTGTCACGCCAAAGTCTCTCTTAACTACATCCATCTCGACAGGCTGTGAATGCAGGTGTGTACACCTATTGACGGTGGCTGTTAATATGACTTACTATGAAAAGAGTTATAATTTTTATACTTTAGGTTAGAGTTCTACTCATTTTACTCATTTTATACATTTTGCTCATTTTATTAATTAAATACATTTTGTTCTTCGTTAGTTTGACTTAACCTTTTAAGCTTGGTTTAAAAGTATATAGAAACAGAGTTGGTCAAAAGTCAAACTTTAAAGTCAGAATCGTTAAAAGTCAAAGTCAAAGTCTGACTTTGACTTGGATCTAAAATAATTTTATTAACAATAAAATTCAAGATTAATAACAAATAACTTGGAAAAATTAACAATGATAAAATGTAATTTGAAAACATTAAAATTCGAGTACTAAACTTTATTTAAAATAAATATTTTTAAATGTAAATTTTAATTTTAACTTGATTTGAAAAAAATAAAATTTAAAGTCAAAGTCCAGACTTGACTTTGACTTCATGACTTTGACTTTTGACCAACTCTGTATAGAAACCATTAGTTGATCTTTGGTGTCAAAAGGTTGAATAAAATTTTTGAAAAATTCTATAAAATTTGTTATCATTTTTATCAAAAATATTTAAAAAAGATTAAAAAGTCATTGATTATTTTATAATAAATGATTCATCAATGATTAAAAATCGATCAAAAGTAACAAAATTGAGCACATTATTTCCCTTCCCTGCTAATTGCAATAAACTTTTCGCCTATTCTTTTAAAAAAAAGACCCCCAAATCAAAGTTAAAGCTAATTTAATAAAAAAACCTTTACCTTGTGCTTACCCAAAACCCTAAACCAGGGCTTCGCCCCGGACCCCTTTGGCCTTAGCCGCTGTTACCCATACCTGGTCAGTGATCCGGATCTTGACTGGCTGCACCTGCTTCTAATTTATATGGGTTTTAAAGAAAAAGAGGTTTTTTATTGAAATAGTTGAATTTTTATTAAAATTTTCTTTGACGAAAACATTATTTGCTTATATTTTTATTTGTTTAGATTAAATTTTATATTTTTTTTTAGAAAATTTATTTTTTTACTTATTTGTAAATCTGTCCCAAGCCTTTGCTCACTCATAATAAAAAAAAAAGACTAGACATAAAAAAATAAAAAATTAATTTTTAGCTTGAAATAATAGTTTAACTAATTGATTAATTTTTGGGATTACTTATTTTAAGATTACTTGCCCGACAAAAAATTTATCGAATTATTTTTGTTTCTAGCGACACCCAGGTAAGTCAATTAGTGCTCAAATTAAGGTTAACTGTAATTTTTTGTTGCTTGTGATCATTAGCCATTCATCGGTATGAACCAGAAGCAGATAATTTTGCAAAATCAAATTGATTAATTCTAAATTATATCATGCCAATACTGACTCCGTTGTTTAATCGCCATCTTACTATTCATTCTTTCTTTCCAAAGCTAAAGACGTCTGGCGAAGTCTCTCTTTTGATTAAACTATGGTTTTTTAAAGTCAAAAACAACGAATTAGGCAAAATGAGTAAATTGAGAAAAATGAGAAAAATGTGCAAAATGAGCCAAATGAGCCATAAGAAATTGGCATTCATATCGACAATTTTTAGAAGATCTAGTTTATGCCCAGTTGCCCAGTATGCCCAGTTTAATAAATAATATGTAAACATTTTATATTGATTGTGAAAATATTTCAAAAAGACGAATAAATGAAATGAAATAATACATTTTTAAATAAAGAATTATAGTAAAAGATTAAATAAAAAACCTCAATCAGATACCAAGATAAATATCAATTTAGTATTGTAATTATTGCTTTTTTTTTTTTTATTTATTTAGTTCATAAAGACGCCAATCTTAAAAACATTGCATTTACCATCTTTTTACGAAATTTTAAGTAATATTACGTATAATTTGGAAAGGTAGCATAATATTAAATCAAATGAAGTTTGCATAAAATGACCAAAATTACGGCAAATTACGTAATTTTACGTAAAAAAAATTCAGAAAAACTTTACATAGAAGTTAAAGTGCGTTTTTGAGCTTTGCTTTTTTTAAGATTCAAAAAATTAAAAAAAAAGTGCATATTTACGGTATTTTTTGGTGAAAAAAAATATTTTTTAAATTATTTTTTAAAAGAAATACCCAAAATAATTTTTGTTGCAAAAATTTTACATATTTAAACTGAAAAATTAGTCTAAATTTTTATTTTCTAGTTTTCAAACTAAAAATTGATTTTTAGAGCTAGTAAGGATGCCAAAATTAATTTTTTTTGACTTTTTATTGTGATCCTGAATTTAGGACTTTTTTTTACAAATTTTGCGATTTCTTTTACTTATACTAAACCGGTAAACTTTTATGAAATAAATCCTAAGTACGTGAGAGTAAGAAAAATATTGAAATTATACTTATTGAATTTATTGAATGCAATGCTTTCTTGAAATTTTAATTTTCAAAATTAAAACAATCCAATTTTTTCTAATCACTGACGTTTTTTGGTCACAAAATGCTATCCAATTTCTAAAATTTTTATTTTTAAAACAGGAAAAAATTCATTTTTTTGTTTACAAAATCTTCGTGATTTTTTATCTTTTAGCCACTTAGTAGAGCAAAAAAAAAATTTTTTTATTACAGATTGTCATTTGGATTTTGGGTGTTTTTAGACCCATTTTCAGATTCTTTACTCGATTTTGAGCATTTTGATATATAAATATCCAAACAAGCTTTAATAACCGAAATATGTAACAAAAATCATTAATTAAAACAAAATGGAACTTTGAACATCTGTAACTTTTGAGCAGAAGATCAAATTCATAGCACTCTAACAGATTATGATTCAGCTCGTTAAAATCTATCAAAAAATATATAAAAGTTTAATTACTCGACTTTTAATCATGATTGTCCCCATATTCTTTATTTATTTCTGTATTTAAAAAATTATAAAATTATTATGGAATCCACTATAAATTAAAAAAAAAATTTAACTTGATCACAAAGCTCTTAATTATTAATTGAATGAAATAATTTAAAACAAATAAAATTTTTTTTTTTCATAATGAATTAAAATTTATGAATTAACAATGACAGTGTATTAGGAATAAATTTATAAAGATAAAAAATATAAATCGAACTCCAAAAAAAAAATAAATTTAAGTAAATTTAAAGTTTTATTAGTCATAAATAAAAATTTCAACACAAATGAAGTGTTAATCAGTCCTGCAGCTACTACCTTGTTGATAAATTTTGAAACTTATAGAAAATTCCCAAATTTATTAAATATTAGTCCTTAAAAATAAACTCTTTTAAAAAAGATACATTTATTTATTATTTTTAAGTAATAAATATTGCACGTTTGTACATAAATATGAAAATTAATAAATATTTTTTTTCATTACAGTAAATTTGATGATTTGTAGAAAAAAATGCAACAGAAATATGATTACAAATAATTTGAAGAAAAATAAAATACAATTAAATTCTTTTTTTTGTCATTTAAAATATCTATGCTAACTTTCATGTTATGATTAACAATTTAACAATAAAAATTTTTTAATATAGCTCATAAATAAACAGAATTTGAATTTTAAATAATTTAATTTTTTTAACAATAAAACAAAATAAAATAAATCGCAGCATATGTACAATATTCAAATGAATGATATGAATGGTGTTCAGATATTATTTTTTTATTTAAAAAAAAAGTCTCCCTAATCTGCATTTATCGCTATTTTATTTCGATAATCTCAAATTAATAATTCAAAAAGATAAAATTTTATCTTATCTTTTTATTTAAAAACAGAAATTTATAATTATTTTTTTAAATAGAAGTCATGATTTCGCTGACTAATATGAGATCCCCAAGTCAAATTTTACCCAAAATTGACTTCGTTTTGGTGGCCTTCTCAAACAAACTTGAGATCGATGAGATGAAATTTTTTATCAAAAATCTGAACCATCTCGGACTGATTGTTGACGTAATATTTTCCATTTTTTTTTTCTAATTGGTATATTAAATTTTTTTTTTAGACAGATAGCTCGAATCCAGAGTTCACTTATTTTTTTCTCCATACACCAGACGAACTTCTTTATGACACTGCCGAAAAGATAAAGATGAAATTTCCTTTTATGGTTTGCTTTTCTTTTTTTTGCTAAAAATTAAAAAAAAATTTACTAGAAAAACGAGCTTGTCGAAGAAGGTCTCATCGAAAAGAAAGTGAAGAAATTTTTGTGCCTCAACACTCTACCAAATAGTGTTTCGCTTGAAGATGAGAATAATTTTTTTACCATGGCATATACTGACAAGCTCAAGGCCAAGTAAAAGATGGTTTTTTATCAAAGGAAATTTAATTATTTTTCTAGATTTTATCCAGGAATTTCGGAAAAAGACCGCATAACTCTTACTTTTGAAATTATTTCCAGAATCAGCTACAAAAAAGAGTTAAATATCGAAGAGCTTTCTTTAGACAAAAAATACAACGCAATTGAAGAATTACTTGAAAAAAAATGCTTGAAAAATGCTTTTCCTTTGCACAGCGTAAATCAATTTAAATTAAATTTTATTAAATTAAATTTTAACAAAAACTTATTCTAGAGAATAGATCATGACATTATGAGAAAAAACCCTCAAAGCTTGAATGACAGAGAAGTATCAAATAAAATAAAAAGATTTTCTTGCTTTATTTAGTTAATTATTTTTCTTTTTAGAAATTGGCAAAATACTGGGCAACTTACAGAAAAATGCTCGTCCAACAACCATTTAACTTGATTCGACGCTATTTTGGCGAAGAAGTCTCAATTTACTTTGTCTGGTTGGGATTTTACACAAAGTATTTACTTATACCTTCAATAATCGGAATACTGGTCCTTCTGTATGGTATTTTTACATTACAGATTGATATCCCAACGTAAGTGTTCTTTTATTTACATAGTTTAACAGAATTTAATAAATCCAGAAAATACTGCTAGTTGTAATAATTTTAGAATTGAATTTAAAAAAAAGGGTTTTTTTCTTAAGGGAATATTTTTTTTGAACTACATAAAAATTTTTTCGATTAATTTAATTTTTTGATTAACATAAAAAATATTAATGATAACCGAAAATAATGTTTTTATATCTTAAAAAATTTCATTGTATACTATTAAATAAATTAAATGATTTGTTAAAAAAATAAAATTTTTATTATTTATTGAAATTAATATAGAAAAAAAATACAAAATTAATATCTGAAAAAATTATTATTTTATATTATTCAATAAATTATTTATGTAGATCAAAAAAATACATCCCAAAATCAAAAGAAAAATTAAATTTAGAAAATTTTAATTTTTACATGAGTTACATGTTGTATAGATTTAAAAAATAAGGATAATTTAAAAAAAAATTTTCTCAATTTATTGATATAATCTTTTTTAAAATTAAAAATAAAAAACTGATTGTATTTTTTTGTAAGGTTTACATTGAAATTTTTTTACAAAAATATTGTTAGGAAAAAGCAACCTTTCCTTTTTATTGCAAATTTGGTATTAAATATTTGAATGTTTAATACTAATACTTTTGAGATAAAAAAAATTTAAATTAAACTCAAAAAAAATCAGTTAATAGATTTAAATTTAAAAATCTATTATTTCGATTGATTGAGAAAAAATATTTCGTAATATTGAATAAAATATTAAAAAAAGTTTTAAGTTTTTCTCGCAACAAAATATTTCATTGTTTGACACTTTATTGTAATTTACAATTTCTTCCATTATTTAAAATGAAAATTTAAATGTTACTAAAAATTACTTCAATTTTAGCAATTTTTTTAATTTTTCACTAGAATAAAAATATTATTTAAATTGAGAAAACATCTAAAAATACACAAACTAGAAATTAACAATTTATTTAATCGTATTCAATTTTTTAATTAAACCTTGTTCTGTTCTCTTTTATTTTTTCGATTTAGAAAAGCAGTTTTCAGTTAAATGAATAAAGATAAAAAAATTTTAAGTTTTCTTTTATCTTATTTAGTGACAAAATTTTTACAGTTCAATGTTTGCGAAAAAAATTAATTCTAGATTAATTTGTTTTTATCATTTGAAAAAATATAGAATTTCAATAGAAACATTTTTTTCAATTTTTTTTAATATAGGAAAAAATATGAAAGAAAAACACAAGTCGTTTTATTTTCAAATTTTTAAAATATGGTAAATTTGTCACCATTTTCTCATAATGTTAAGGTTAGATTATGATGCATAATAAACATTTGCAAATTTTTAGTAAGAATACCCACTTAATTAACCTTAATTGAAAAAAAAAATTCTCTTACTTAAGATTAACTTCTTTCAGTAGTTTTTAATTAAAGAGAGAATATTTTATTTCTCAAAATTTCACACAGATGAACTTTTTTTATCAAATGAGATCTTTTTTGTGTGTTTTTAAACAAAATCTGAATTAAAAAAAACAATTTTGTTTCAAATTGACAAAAATTTTGCCTAAAAAAGACTTGTATTAATTTTTTCACTTTCCAAAAAAAAGAAAAGATATTTGTGACCCGAATCGGCTTAATTTTACACTTTGTCCAATTTGCGATCAAAATTCATGTGAGCCTATATCTTTGGAAGAAAATTGTCTGTATTCAAGGATCTATTACATATTTGACAACCATGCTACCATTGCGTTCTCTGTGGCAATGTCAGTTTGGAGCGTGTTTTTTATAGAGTTTTGGAAGCGAAAGCAAAATTCACTCCAATTTGAGTGGGACACTTACGATTTGAATGAGAAGATTGAACCACTTCGACCTCAGTTTAGATCTAAAGTAACCAGATTGAGGCCCAACAAGATCACAAAGGTAACTTTTGGACAAAAATAGAATTTAAATTAAGAAAATTTTTTTCTAGCAAAATGAACCATACTATCCACTGTCTTACCGCTATTTTAAATACTTCATATCAATAATGACAGTTTTTTTTCTCGTAATTAAAAAAATATTAAAATATAAGTCTAAAATTTTTTAAAGGTTCTCGTCATCTTAGGATTCATATTCGGAATTGTTTTTTACAGAGTTATTATTCAATTACTGCTTTATAGAAATGACGAATTGCGCAAGTTTTCAAATATTATTGTGCCGTCAACTGCTGCTGCAATCAATTTTGTATTTATCTGGTTGTTTGGGTTTTTGTACAAAAAAATAGCTAGATGGCTTACTAATTTTGGTAAGTCTTTTCTCTTTTATCCATTTTATTTTAATAGCTTAATTGAAAATTTAGATTTTAAATAAGCTGCAAAAGTTCTATTTAAAACTTTTCATGACTATCCTCTGGCAGATATAATTTTTAATATTTATATAATGTTATCAAGAACGAAAACTGTAAATCTTTTAATTATTTAGTGTTATTTGTATTTGACACTTACCGTTTTTAAGTAAATTTACGTAATTTTACGGAATTTTACAATGATTTTCGAAAAACTGGTAAAAACAAAAGGGAAAAAAAAACAATTTTCAAGCAATTTCTTAGAATTTTTGAAAAATTTATTTAATTTTATTTTAATACGTTAATATTTTATTAAATTTTATTTTATTACGTTAATTTACGTAAAATCCGAGTTTTTTAATTGTAAAATTTTGTACAATATGGAAAAATAAAGAAAAAATATTTATTGTAATAAATCAATAATATTAAAATTAATGAATTGAATTAAATGGAAAAAATGTAATGAATTGAGCAGTCTGCATTATTTTGAATCACAATTGGGATAGGCTAAAAAAATTATTAATTATGTTTTGAGTCAAAATTTTTTTTTATTAATATCTTTTTTAAATGACTTTTATATGATAAGCAATTTTTTGGTAGATTTTTGAGTTCAATATTTTATTATCTCGAAATCTACTTAAACAGCTTCGCTAGTAAAACGCTATACTAAATACCAGAGTTTTTTAAAAGTCTCAAGTCTCAAGTACGGACTTTTTTTTTCAAAAGTCCGAGCAAAATACTTTTATTTATTTATTTTTTTAAGTTCGGACTTGGACTAAAACTTTAATTTGTAACTTTAAAATAATTCTGCTAAATAAAAATTTTTTTACAGAAAAATTATTCTTTCACCGGAAAATAAAAAAACCAAACCAAATTTCATTTTCATTAACCATTAATGGAATTTTTTGAGAAGCTTATTTAGGTTGAATGGTGTTCTTTCTGAGAAATAGGTTCAAGATTTGCTGGTTTTAGACTTGGTATAATTGTCTTGGTATCACTGCAAAATCTCTCTCTATTTTCACTTGGCTGAGTTTGTAATGCAGGCTTAGTTTTTGGTTGAAGACCTCTTTTTACGTATTAAACCTTTTAGTTAACATTTTGCTTGTAGAGGTACTTGGCAGAGATTTATCCTACTGGAAACCGCCGTGATATGTTTACAAAAGAAGCTTTTAAGCCAGAATTTACATTGATTTTAAGCATGAATAACTACTTTTATCCATTACAATTAATGTCTTCCCTTTAAAATGAAAAAATCATTGCCGAATAATAAATAAAGAAACTATCGCTAATGAAAGTAATATTATTATTTATTTATTAAATTGAATTAACCACCATTGTGGAAAAGTAAATGTAAAAAAGTAAAAAAAAAATATAAATTTTAAGAGAATAAAAATAGGAAATTAAGGAATTAAAGAAATGAAGGGTCTCATAGATTTTTTAAAATTTATTTATTAAATTGAATTAATCACCATTGTTGAAAAGTAAATGTAAAAAAGTAAAAAAAAAAAGAAGGGTTTATTGAGTGACAGTTCGCGTTATTTGATTTAAACTTTTCTTTGAGTTGAATTATGAGTTTGAAAGGATTATTAATAATTTTTGAATTCTCTGATGCTTTGATGGAGTTTCCTAGCTCATCGAACGAAAGATAATAGATGAAAGATGGTTAAATCTGATTGAGTTTATGAATTAAAGCTTTAGATAAAAGATAAAGTTCTTCAAAGTTAAATATCTTCAATACTTTGAGTAATCTGGACATGTGACATATTGGTCGAGGGTTAAACATTTGTCTGATTAGGTTGTATTGTGAGAGATTAAGAGAGCCTTTGGTCCCACAAGTCAGAGTTAGGATTTCAAGACCGTAGGTAAATTGAAATAAACAGTAAGTTTTGTAGATGCAGTATTTGAGATCCGGAGAGGATTCAATGAGGTTTTTTTTGATTAAATTTCTTTATTATTAAATTAAAAATTATTGATCCATATAAATCATCAAATCAAATCAAGTATTCACAAAATATAAACTAAAATTTTACCAGAATTAACAGGTGAATACACAGCTGCTAGAGCTCTTTTAAATTCTTCTCTTTCTTATTTTTCTCTTTTCTTATATTTTCTTATCGTTTCTTATCGTTTCTTGTGTAGTCTTAAATTCAAACAAATCGTAAATCCAAAAGAGCTTATAAAATTATTCTTAAAATCTTGATTTATCTTAAGAATACCACGAGAAAGAAACAAACTACAGGGACTCGTTGGCAATTAAGATTTTTCTATTTGAATTCGTGAATACCTATGGTACGTTGTTCTACATAGCATTTCTAAAAGGAAGGTAATTTAGTAAAAAAAATAATTAAATCCCGTTTGATTAATTAAAATTTCTAAAGAAACTTAAATTTAAAAGTTGACAAATACGACCTTTCGGAAAGAGTACAATTTAAGTGAAAACAAAAATGATTTCTTCTTTAGCTTTTGTATTCTAGTGCCATCCTGCTGGATGTCTTGTTGACTTGACTATTCAGGTGTTCATTTTTATGACCGGAAAGCAAATTGTAAACAATATAGTTGAAGTCGTCATACCGTAACTTTTCACACAAGCTTTAATTAGACATTTGTTAAAGGTGCTCAAAAAAGATTTTTTAAAAAATGGTTTCGCCGAAAGTCTAATATGGTCGAAATAAAGGCAAAAAGATGGGAAAAAGACAATTCATTAGAAAGATGGAGTTCTGATACTATTTTTGACGAGTACCAAGAAATGAGTAAATTAAAATTTTTTTTTTAAATTTTAGAATTTATGTTTTCAGTGTAGTCTCAAGATTCTTTTAAGTAATTTTTTTTTTTTTATTTAGCATTAAAGCTAGAATAAATGTGCAGTGGTGCCTCTCTAAATATTTTCAAACTAGACCAAAATTGAGTGCTATGCATCCAACAAGTGAGCGACTCATAATTTTGAGGCAAGTACATAATTTGTTATCTATTGGTGTTGTTAAACAAACAATAAATTTTCCATGGCAAAATTTTGATGAAATAAAAATTGATAAGAAATTAAAAAATTAGTTAAAAAATTTTTATTATGTGAATTTCTGATATTTTTATGAATTAATTCCAGGTACACGATCGAAATGAAGATCGAAAAGTCCAAATAACCAAATCTTACTATAAAAGAATGTATTTTTTCAAAAAAAAATATCTAATTTCTTATCAATTCTTATTTGTTTGAAATTTCGATGTCAAAAACGTTACTTTTTAGAAGCTTTTTCATCGATTAAATAAAACCACTAGAAAAATTAAAAATTAAAAAATTTAATTTCTAATTGCAATGATCTAATTTATTTAAAAATTATTTAATTATTTTTGAATATATTAGATATTTTAAATTAAAAAAAACAACTCAATAAATTATTAAATGGCTTTAAATTCTTTCTAGCACTAATATTACTTTTTTTATCACCAAAAAATCTCACTTTTCTAAAAATACTTTTATGAAACAATTTTACTTGCACTAAACAAAATAACTTCTTGCAAACGAAATAACGTATTGAATATAAAATGAGATTTATTTTTTCTGTACTATATATTAATTTTTTTGTACCATAATAACACTGTACTTAGAATATTTTTTTTGTGTACTATACTTTACGGAATGTACCGTAAAAGTTAGCGTTTTGTACCATAAAAATGATGATTCTGTACTAAGAAATTATCTTTTACTGTGCCAAGAAATTACTTTTAATTATTTTTAAATTTATTGAAAATAAACGAACTTAAATTATACAGCACATTAAAAATAGTTTTTAATCAAAGTAACGATTAACAGGAAATACAATTAAAATAATAAAAAATACAAATACATAAAGTTTTTAAATCTTTCTTGGCCTTAAGACTCTATTTGATTTTGATGCTTCTATAGGTGCATTTTCTTTATTACTTGTAATAGATTTAGTTGCTTTTTTCTTTCTTTTATCATAATTTAAACCCAAAGTGGATTTAAAAACCAAATGGTCTTTATTAACATGGTCATTTAAATATTGTTGTTGTGGTGATGGTGGCGTTGGTTGTGGTGATGGTGGTAGTGGCTGTGGATTTAAATCAAAAGGATTTTGAGGATCTCTTTTTTTCTTGTACAGATTTTCTCATGTGAAACCAGCACACACCGCGAGAAAAATCCTTACCAAAAATTTCATTAAAACTATTTGTAATTGAATCAGCAGCATCAGCTAATAAGTCAACATTTTTAAGTCTCTCTAGGCCTAATTTTTCAATACCAATTTGTAATAATTCAAAAATAAAGAAAAAATCTGTTGCTTCCTCATTACTACACACAGTCATGCCTAGTGAATGAAATTTATTGTCCATATCTGACGTACCAACTATAAGCACGGGAAATCCTTGCCAAATTAATTTATAGGTAGCGTCTGCTTGGCAAACTTTAGCACGTTTAGCAAGTTTTAGGAGGCGTTTAGTTGAAAAGAATAGTCTTAAGTGACGATTATGAATGCGTCCTTTAAATTCATTTGATTGTGATACTTCATCGCCATCAACTTTAACTTGATAAGTTACCAGAAAAGGTTCATCTTCACCATCTTTAACTAAACAATTCGATTTACACCATTCAATTAATGTACCAAAGTTGAATTTACAACTATTACCGGTGGTTTCCTTATCTAGTCTTGCATTGAATCCATATAATTGACGTAATGTAGGTATAACTAAATCTGGTATTCCATCTTCTTTCATTTTTTCTAGTGCATCAACTATCTTACTTGGTAATGTTACGCCTTTAATAAAAAGTAAACTTTTAATAGCACTAAAAGATATATTTATGTCTATTAATTTACCTATTGCTCTTAATTCTAGAATTTTCTCTTGTGTCATTTGATGTATACCATGTTGCTTTTTGTTAAGATTTATTTTATCATGGTCGTGCGCAGCTTCAGTCTTAAACAATGACACATAATGGTTCTCATGATGATACAGCAGTTGTACAGCACAGCTACATTGAGGACCTATTTTCTTAACCATATTACAACAATAAGAGACAAATAAACCGTTGTCATTTTCATGTTCATTTCTAAACGACCATACTTTTTCACTTTCTAAGCATTTCGTTGCATCTTTAGCATTGATGAATTTTTCATCGAAAACATACTTCTTCTTCTTCTTAGTCTTTTTATTGTTAACAACTTCATCTTGTGACTCTTCTTCGTCATTCGGAGACATATAGTCTTCTAGCTCTTCAAATTCATCAAAATCATAATTATTATTCATTTTATAAGCCTTAAAATAAATTTATGTTTTGAAATATAAATACGCCATAATAAGTTTCTAAAACTCAGTTTATTTTTTGTCACGTTACTAATTAGACTTTGAACTAACAATTAAATGTTCAGTACAAAAAATTAATGTCTGGTACACAAAAAATTATTTCTGGTACAAAACATTTAATTTCTCGTAAAAAAGATTTAATTTATGGTACAAATACATTGATTTTATGGTACAAAAGATTAATTTAAGGTACAAATACATTGATTTTATGGTACAAAAAAATTAATTTATGGTACAGAAAAAATGACATCCATATAAAATTACTTTTTTAAAAAAAATTATTATAAAAAAATGATTGATCTCGAAGAGACATTTAATTTATCATTGATCGAAGATAAGAGTTCATCTGCGAACGAAATAGGCATTGAGATTGACAATCAGACCAACAACTCCAATTCTTGTAATCGCCCAAACAGACGAAAAAGAATTTACTGGAACGTTGAAATTATATTTAACAATTACAATGAGGCCGTCATAAGTACTTAATAAAAATGTTTAAATTTTACTTAAGTATTTTTAAACAAAAAAAGTACTCTAATATCACACAAGTATTTTTAGAATGCAATGAGAAATTTTAAAAAAAGATGATTTTTGGTGAAAGAAAAATTCTAAGCCTTATTAAATTAAATCAATTATTTTGAATTAGTCAAAATTTACTCTAAAATTAGATATTAATAATAATAATAATAATGATAATTGCTATTTTTATGCGTGAAGTCTGGATTAATCAGACTGTAAGCAATATTAGTCACTCAATATGTTATCTAGTTTGTTTTTGAATAAGTCAATTGTTTTCGATTCGATTACCACATTTGTCAGTTTGTTACAATCGCTAACAACTCTGTTAGGAAAAAAATTATACCTCGGTAAACAATTTTTTGTGAGTTCTCTTCTTAGTTTGTATCGATTACCTCTTGTATTATATGTACTTACACCTTCCAAATGTTCGCTATACCAACTTATCTCGTCAAGCCCATTCATAATCTTGTACATTTGTATTAGATCTCCGCGCCTCCTTCTTGTCTTAAGATTCAGTTTTTTGAGTCTTTCTGAATAACTTAGCTCACTTTATCCATTTATTTTCGTGTAGCTCTTCTCTGTACTCTCTCAAGTGTATCAATATCTTTCTTCAGGTATGGATTCCAAACTGATACTGCATATTCGAGATGAGACCGCACTAGACTTGTGTACATTTTTTTTAATATTTGAATCATGGTTACTGAAACCATTTAATACTTGCCCGAGAATTCTGTTTGCTCTTGCCGATAAAGCACATATTTGCTCACACCATTTCATGTCGGGATTTACTATGACTCCTAGATCTTTCTGTTCAGAAGCCTTCGTCAATTTGTGGACTAAATTTTCCTTTGATATATAATAATCCGTTCTTGGGTTATTCCTACCAATATGCATTACTTCACATTTTTCAGTGTTCAGATTCATCGACCATTCACTACACCATTTGACAAGACTATTTATATCATCTTGCAAGTGCTCTTTCTTTAACTTATCATTTAATTTATTAAATATGCAATATATCTTGCAGTCATCCGCATTTAAAGAGGATCTTCCAATGAACATTTCGGGAAGGTCATTAATATAAATAACAAAAAGAAGTGGACCAAGTACAGAACCTTGAGGAACTCCACTTGTTGCATCTAACCAATCCGATTTTGCATTACTAAGCACCACTCGTTGTTTCCTATGATCCAAGAAGGATTGGATCCATTTGAGTAATTTTCCTTTGATCCCGTAGTTCTTCAACTTTATAATTAACTTATTGTGACTGACCTGATCAAATGCTTTTGAGAAATCATCATAGACAATGTCAATCATATTTCCTTGGGCAAGCTCAGACGTTTGTAGGTCAACACTCTCCAAAATGTTTGTAGTGCAAGATTTATTTGGAATAAATCCATGCTGGCATTTGTTAATCAATCTATTCTGGTTTAAGTGTCTAATTACAAAATTTCGTATGATTTTCTCAGGGATTCGGCATACAATCGATGTAAGTGAAACCGGTCTGTAGTTCTTCACGTTGCATCTATCACCCTTTTTGAAAATTGAAGTAATGTTTGCTTTCTTCCATATCTCTGGTAATGAACTTGGCCTTAGAGATTCCTTTATAATCAAGTATAGTGGCAGAGAAACTGCTTCTGCAGTTTTCTTTAGAAAGAATGAGCTGACATTATCCACTCCTGCACTTTTTGACTCATCCAATTGACGAAGAGCTTCTAAGGTGACCATTTGAGTTCTTTTGTTCATTAGTTCTTTTCAAAAAATTTGACTTACTGATCTCATCATCCTTAGTGGTGACTGATTGGAAATGCTCATTAAAAATTTTTGCGATTTCATTTTTTCAAGTTGTCAATGACAAGTCCTCTCTATTTATTGAATGAATTTCTGGTTTAACTCTAAGTTTCTCATTTATTTATTTATAAACAAGTCGAGGATTATTTTTTGATTTTTTTGCTATTTTTGACTCAAATGTTTTAACCGCTTCCTTGACATCGCGCTTTACATGATTTTTTATCCTTTTAAGTTTTTTTTAGAAAGTGTTGCCTATTTTGTCTACTTCCATACATTGCTTTACTCCAATAATTTTTTTTTGTCTTAATAAAACTTTTTAGTTTCTGATTCATCCAAGGTGCCTTTTTTCTAAGGACTAAGATGTTATTTCGTCTTGGGATAAACATCCTGCAAGCCCACTCATACAATTTGAGGAAAATTTCATACATTTGGCTTATATTTAGCCCTTTAAAGCTCATAACCCTGTCTACACTATTCAAAAATTTTGATATTAAAGGATAATTTCCTTTTCTAAAGTTAAATAATTCACAATGAAACAAAACTTTTTCGTTTTTATTTTCATTTGAATAAATAACCCCGATTCAGACTACCTAGACCTGGTCCGGTGTTTAAATCCTTGTGTCACCTTCGGTTAATATTAGGTCTAATGTTGACGACTGAGAATTATCATCGTTTTGAAATGTTGTTATTAATCAATATTTTAGATTTTGCAATTAAAAATTCAATTTTGTTTTTCCTTAAAATATTTTCATTAATATTTTCACCTGAAACTTTTTGTAAAGCTATTTCTTGGTTAAAGTTTTTTTTAAGTTTGTTTTTTTTCCTAAACCTTTAATGTCTGTTACTTTTTCTTCAGTCTCAAATGAGTCTTTTTATTACTGACATTATTCAAATTGAACAGGGGTACAGATTGAATGGGAGATTCTTGGAGCAACTAAATTAATAAAAATACAACAGTGCTATTCAACAACTTATTAATGTATATATTTTTTTAAATTCTAAAATTCTAAAAAGCTCTTTCAATTTTTTTTTTAATTCGAAAAAAAAATTTTGAATTTTCTTTCAAACATTTGATTTTAAATTTAAAAAGAAAAGTTTCAGAAAAAATTATTTGAAATTTTTACATGCTTTTCTTTACGCTGAAAACATTTTCATATTTTCTAATAATTATTCTTTTAAATATTCTAAAAAAAATCTATTTGAATGTTTAAAGTTATTCAATTTGGGTTTATCTGCATGTTTGCAGTGTCTTTTCCTCTCTCTCCACTCCTTTCATTTGTCAACAACATGGTCGAGATAAGAATAGATGCAAAAAAAATTCTCAACACTATGCAGCGACCTGTGCCCAGAAAAGAAAAGGGTGTTAGAATATGGCTTCCGATAATAAAAGGAATAACAAGGGTGGCTGTAATCACTAATGGTCTTATAATAGCATTCACTTCGGAGTTTGTGCCTAGGTTTATGTACCAGTTTTATTTCAGATATGCAAATGGATCACTTGATGGCTACATAGACTACGCTTTTTCTTCTAAAAACCTAACAGATTTTGGCTTTGTCAATGCCACTAGTGAAATATGCAGGTAAATTTTAATCTAATTAAAATATTATCCAAATGTAAATTTTTTTAAAAGATATAAAGATTTCCGTGAGCCCTACAATTCACCAAACAAATACAATTTTACCAAAGATTTTTATATAATTCTATGTGCGCGTTTAATATTCGTAGTCATTTTTGAGGTAATATTCTAAACACTAATTTCTAAATATCACTATTTTAACTTAGGTTTTTGATGAAAAACTTTTTTCTCAAAAATGTCCCTAAACAAAATTTCCAGAAAGTAAAAAGTTTGAAAAAATGAAAAGATTAAAATCACTGTCAGGTCCTTGATATTACATTTAATACTTTAGTTTATTCTTCATAACTACTTGAATAATTCATTCATTATATAATAAAAATTAAAAATGAGAATTATGATTTTAATTTTTTTTTAAAAAGATTTTTTTAGAAATTAAAGCAAAAAAAAAAAGCTTGCTTAAACCAAAAAGCTCTTTAATTTGAATCTAAAATCTAAATTATAAAATTAATTGAAAAATTAAATAATTAAGATTTTTATAAAAATAAAAAAGACTAAAAAATATTAGATTTGAATGGCTCGTAATTTTGAAAAAAATCTCTTTTTATTCTTTTTAATACTCAAATACCGGAGGGGTGTTTTCTCCCCTTTTTGTTACTTCTTTTCTTTGTCTTTAATTAAATAAATTTGATCATTTTTGACAATTTTTATTATCTAAAATTAAAAAAATTTTAAAATCAGTTAATTTTTGTGACATTTTTTGAATATTAAATGAAGCAAGAAAAAATTCAATAAATTGATTTTTAATAAGAGACGAAAAAATAGTGATTTTCAAAAAATGAAATAAAGAAATATAATTCAATTGTTTTTGAATTATTTAATTATTTTTTACAGCCAAACATTTAATATTCAATTTCTATGAAATAAGAAATTAAAATTTTAATTTTAATTATTTTTTTTTCTAGCATTTTGTTTTTGGAATTGTGTCGCTGATTGATTTCATTATTCCCGATGTTCCGTCTGACGTCCAAGAGCTAATTGACAAAGAGTCTTTTGAAGTTGAAACAGCTATTTGGGAAACAAAATCAAACAATGAATATTTAAGATCCTTATTTAAATCGGAAATCGATAAAATTAAATCCGATGAAAATGTCTAATTAATTTAAAATATACGTGATTAAAATAAAATATAATTATTAAATTTTAACTAATAATTTGAGATTTTTTTAAATTAATAGATTGCTTAACAATGAAATTTTGCCTTAACAAAGAGTGCCCGGTAGTTACAATAAAAAAAATAATACAGTTACTTACCAAAGCCTTCTAAAGCAACCACCCATCTTACCTATTTTATTTTATTTTTTTTGCATAATTTTAGATTAAATAAAAACAAAACAAAATTCTTATTATTATTTAAGTCAATATAAAATTAATTTAGAACTAAAAAACAAAAAAAATGAAATTAACTTTTTCTTGTTAAACTTTTTAAATTTTTTCCAATTTGATTTTTATTATTATTCTCATCACCCAAGTGGTGTTTTTGAAATAAATAAAATATAACAAAATAAAGATAATATTAAGCTGCAACAGTGACCATGACACCATGACCAATTTAAGTGTGCTAAATACCAAGGTGTCAAACGCGTAAAATAGTCTTTTTTGGCAAACTTTGAGGCTTGTTGCTTCATGGTACTGTTCAATTAAGGCTCCATTATAAATTCTTTTTTATTTACTGAATAAAACCAATTTCATGGAACACTTTAAATTTCAAAAACACTTAACTGGTCGCGTTTAATGCAGTTATTAAACGATTCTAAAGGTGAGTTTGTGGTGGAAATTCCTGGAAGAGAATTATAAATTTTCCACCTTATGAAATTCCCTTTTAGCCAATTTTTCCTAAAAAGCTAATAAATTTAGGAGCTATTTCAGAAAACTTTTTATTTAGTTCTTTGAAAAACTCAATTGCTTCATCTTTATTTTTCACCATGTGTATCTTTTAGACCGCTCTGCCGATTTCCTTTCTAGTTCTCTGTGCTTGAACCAATTTGAGCAAACATGATACTTACACATCAAAATTTCGCAGTTTGGGAATATTTCTTTTTCAGCATTGAAAGATGCATCCCAATTTAACTTAAAAACGTCTTGAACTTTGTGGTTTTTGGTATAAACAAGTTCCATAAAAAACGGGGTTCGGAGCGGAGCCCTGGTTTAGGTAATCAGGTTAATTAAAAAAAGAGAGGAATTTTTTATATTTGTTTTAATAGTATCAAACAATGCAAAAGCTTACTTTCAAAAGGATACAAAAGGATTTTCTCTTCACAAAGAAAAGTAAGCAAAAGGACAATATTTAAATGATAAAGCTCATTGTTTATAATTCGTGACCGGAAACTGGTCACATATTTTTTCTATATCAGTTGACATATTTTTTATCTCTTTTAAAATAATTTTTCTAGGATTCAAACTTTTAAAAGAGTTAAATTTTATTTGATGAAATATTCAGTTTGAAGCACAATTTAAAATTAAGTGTGCATAAACTCAAAATAAAAAACAATAAAAATAAAAATTCAGAATATTAAGTCGAAGGCAAAAAATAATATTATAGTATAAATAAACAAGGGACTTTCAGAAGTAAAATTAAACAGTGTTATATTTAAAAGTTAGTTGTATAAAAAGCAAACATTTGAAAAAAATGCAAATATTTTTACTTCTGTAGAAGTAAGAGAAGCCTCTCAAGAGTCTTGCATTCTATAATTATTTTGAGTAAAAAAGGATAAAAATGCATATGGCTAAAAAACATCAAAACTTAAAACTGCTGATTAGAATTTTTTAATTTTGAATTTCTTTGGTCGCATGTATATTATGTATTCTTTATTGAAGCAATGGAAAGATGCCAATTTCGAAGCTAGAGATGCGTCATCAAAATTCATAAAAAATTTTTGAAAAACAATTTTAAATAAAAATGTAAGTTAAAAATTAAGGAAAATTTTTTTTTGAATTTATGGTTTTGAAATATTATAATCATTCAAGGTTAATAATCGGGCTATCCCTTATCTATTTTCAAAACTGATTTACACTTCATTTATTTGATTGTTTTAAAATAAATATCCAAATTTTACAAAAAAAATTTTAAACTTAATTTAATTTAAATTAAATTTTTTGTAAAATAAATCAAATTTATCGAAAATTTATACCCTCTTTTGTAAATTATGTAAATATTATAAAATACAAACATCTTTAAATGATTTAAAGTAAATTTTTTTTTTAATTACAAAATTATTAATTAATTTTGGAAAAAATTTAGAAAGTTAATTTCACCAAATTTTGATTTAGCACCATTTTGTACCATTTAATCTGAATTACGCAAATTTCATTTTTAATTTCTTGAATGATTGTTTGAAGTTCATATTTAAAATGAAAAAATTAATAATTTTGATAAAAAACAGTGTTGAAGGGAAAATAAATTATATTTTTATAAGAAATTGTTTACAGTATTGAAGTCTTTACCAAAAAAATCAAATTTTAAAAGTTTATGTAAACATATTTAATAAAATATACAGATTTTTTGAAGCAAATGCTTGCTGAAATATATAATTATTAATAAAGATGATTTTTTTTTTGAAATTGTTTTTTAATTGAAACCAAAAAATTTTGCTTTAAAAAGATATTTTTGAAAAGATAATTTATTCAAATAAAAAAAGACAATGCAAAATTAGTTAAGTGTAAATTGATAAGAAATATTCGTATAAGATTTGCCCTCTTTATTTTTGAATTTTGTTTAAAAATTTAAGACCACTCAAAGAAATCGTTATCTCTTATTCAAGATTTTTTGTATCTCTTCTTTTGCACAAGAATATCCTTCAAATTTTTTATTATTTTTTTTATTTATTTTTTTATATGTGCTGCTATGGTAAAGGATTTTACCAATATTTAGAATAATTTACGTAATTTGAAAGAAATCTTCGATAATTATCAAAAAATAAAGGGCCAAAATTTTTTGAAAAATTAAAATTTTTCAAATTTTTTCTACTTAATTGAATGAAATTTTGGATTCTTTTTGCAAAATTTGGTAAATTTTAGTAAAAAAACTAAAAATTGGTTAAAATATTCTTCCTAATTTTGATATTAATTTCAAAAAACTTAATTTTTAATACAAGAATATCAAAAAACTAATTTTTTGATCATTTGAAAATTTTTTTATGTGCTTTTTATTTATTAATAAATGGGCTCAATCATCTCTTAATATCTAACTAACAGAGTAGATATTCTATACGAGGACAAAAATTCTTTCTTCTACTTTTTAATTTAAAATTGCGTAACTTCAATATTTCCAGTGGAAGCTTAATTCTGTCAAATTATTATGAAAGTTTTTAAGTTGTCACTACAAAAAATAATTGTTAATAAATTAAATATCTTGAGGCTTTTAGAAAAAAAATTAAATTAATATCAAAAATTTAGATGCCCTGTTTTTATTAGAAATTTAAAGTTAAAAATTGAAAAACACCTGGCAAGCAATTAGGAAAACTTAGAGTGGTACAACTCAAAGTCGTTTTGGCAACACTCGATTTAAAAAAAAAATTTCTTTCTCTTTTAAATTCAATTTAAATGAATAAATTTATTATTTACTTTTTTTTATTTTTATCCTTATAATGATAAAAATTGTAGTTAATTATTTATTTTAAACTAAAAAAAATTAGAAAAAAATCTCTCAACAATTTTTAGGGGCTTCAGTAAAAGAGACCGCCGCTCAGAATTCGATTTTTCTCTATTTTCATAAAAAATTTTCAAAAAAGCTAGCAACAAAGCTAAAATTGCATAAATTTGGCTAAGCAAGATAAGTTAAAAATTATTTCTAAATGGATTTAAAAATAACTCCGGCATGATAAAGTGAAATTGGTTTATTTTCACTAATTAAAAGCTGTCATTTATTCTAGGCCCAAACTTTGCTGCAAAACAATCAAAATCATAGCTCTGAATTGTTTATAAGCTTGCTTAATTTTGACTTAATTGTTGAGCACCTTTTTTTTTACTTAAATTAAAATTAAGTTTATTATATAATAAATTTTGTTGGCAACAACACTTTATCCCAATCTAGACCTTTTCTAATTGAATAACCGAAATAGAATCCATATGTCATCCAAAGAGTTTCCAAGTCTTTCGATTACGGGCTCTGTTCTGGAGGTACCGCCGCACAAAGAGTCTTTTGTGCCGAGGCCGATTGACAAAAAAAAAATCTCCCCTCTCGATCACCACAAACGAAACTCTGCCACTGTTCTCACTGCCTCCAAGGCTCTCAAGCCCGTCAACCGCTCCATCAGCCAAATGTCCAGCCAGGTCGCTTGCAAAAAAAACTCAGTTAGCTCGCTCAACGGCACCGAGGACCACTCTAAATATGAAGTATTTCTAGAGCACCATTTCGGCTGCTAATTGAGCTTAGAATTTTTTTCAGGATGAGATAAAAAAACTCAAAAAAAGAATCGAAGAACTAGAAAATGTTGTAAAAAATAATCAAAAAATGAGTAAGGAAAAAGAAAAACTTATTGATGAACTGAACCGTAAGCTAAGCGAATTGACTAAAAAGGTACATTTAGAAAATATTTTTATGTATTTTTGTTTTTCATATTTATTCTTAGGAACAAGCTTTAAATCAAAATTTGGATGAAGCTGGCAAATTGATTGAAAGCTTAAAACAGGAAAACGATTCTATGCACAGACAAATTGGTTTAATTGAAGAAGAGAAGAGGATTGAGGCAAAAAAGGCTTTAGAAAAATACGAGCTTTATAAAAAAGAAGTAATTTTAATTTAAAAAATTTAAAGTGTCTTTTGAGACAATTTTTGTGAAGTCATAAATTTAATTGTTTTTCTTATCATTATATTATTTAATTTAATTAGTTTCTAATTAAAAGCTTGAAAAAATTAAAAAAATTTAGAGTAGATTTTTGGAATAAAGGCAGCATCTTTTGACTCTAAAATAATATATATAATAAATTTTTAGGATAACATATTTTTTGGTAAATCTGTTTAAATTATGTAATGACAGATCAAAATTTTTTTAAACAAGTTCAAATTTTGAAAAACTAAATTCTTTTTATAAAACAATGAATAAGTTGATGAAAAACCTTCGAAGAGTTAAGCTATATATCGCAAAAAAAATTGTCTAAAATTAAATTCAAATTATTAAAATAATTCCAAAAATTGAATTGAAAAAATATTTTAGGATATTAATTTAAAGATTACGGGTTTTCAAAAAAGAATTTTTAAAAGTTTGAATCAATAAAAAATATGTTAATATGAGTAATTTTAACCAAATTTTGTTCAGTTATTTTGTATCATTTAATAATTAAAAAAATATTAAAAACTAGTTATTATAATTTTTATTAACAGAAATAGGCCACCTGGAACACCTTTGCCTAAAAATGACGAGTGTCCTTTGATGTTTTAAAACGATCACATAATATTTGCTCAAAAGTTTGCTGATCATTTTTTTTGGATCTCGATCACATAGTCGAAACTCAGATCACATATTGAACATGAGTCCAACAATGAAATGTTTAGATTAAATTTTTAAATTTCTTTTCAAAATCTTTAAATATCAAGTCGATATTATTGAATATTGAAAGCTTAAATGTAAATAACTTCTTCATTGAACTATTGATCCCAAAGCTATTAAATAATCCAAGAGTTAAAAAAATGTTTCTCCTTCTTTGGTTATTTTTGGCATTTCGATAACCAGGGTTCTTTAGGAAAAAAATAGAAAATTCTTGGAAATCATTTGCTGAAAGACATCTAAATTGTACTTTTTTAAAAAGTTGTTTACATCATTGAAGTTTTGAGTTTCAAATTTGAATTTAAACAGATTAAATATTGAAAATTAAAAATTTTTACCAAGTTCAATTATTGCCTCTTTTGAAAAATGATAAATAACACAAAGGTGTTGGGCAATAATCAAAATAAGTCAAAATAAAGGTTTTGAAAAACTGTATTTCTTTTGATGTTTAAAAAAAAGTGATTTTTAAGTCTTTTCAAAGACAAACCAGTAGACTTGATCATTTATCTTAACTCTTGACTTATCAAGAAGTAAGTTATTATATCGCCTGTTCATGGTTTCTCTTTAAATAGTGTCGAAAATTAAAATGTTTTTTTGAGAAAATAAATCAAGGTATGGATGCAGTGAAATTTTTTTTCACCCACCTAATGGACACTGTTTTTCTTTGAATAATTAAATTATTAAATTTATTAAAATTTTTAAGCTAATAGTTGAAAATAATCGAATGATAATAAACTAGAGAGCATCCTCAATGGCAAAATAATTAAAATATCAGAAACTTAGGACAAAGATGGCAATGTGTAAAATAAAATTTTTTTACGAATTTTACGATTAATTTGTGTCTATTTAATGTCTCTTATAAATTATATCTTTCTATCTTAACCTTAATTAAACTTTTTTTATTCTTTAATTTAAAGTTTGGGTCTAGTGGAAAATGTGAACAATTGTTCACAAAAAAATGTGACCATGAGCATCAAGTCCAAAATTAATTTTAGAATAAAAGTTTTATTTTAAATGCAAATAAAAAAAAAGAAGATAAATACGAATTCGAATTTTTTTTAGTTTTTATGTTTTTTTGTCATATGCAACTTTACACCCTTGATGTTTTTCATTAATTCTCCACATAAATCACACGGTACAAGGTTTGCATGTTCGCTGAGTGCTGTTTTTACTACATTCAAAGTTTCTTGAGAAGTAGTAATTTCAGTCATTGCTTTTTCTCCTGCGTTTAGATTTAACGCGCTTAATTTCTTATCTATTGTAATTAAATTCTCACTAAAACTCAACTCGGCATCACTATCTTGGTTATTTATTGGTGTATCATCGGATTTCGATTTAACTAAAGTTACGGATTCTAAATCAATATTTTCATCTATAATTTTAACTTTTCAACTAAATAATTTTTTTTTGAATTTTGAATAGAATGATGAAAATTAAATTGTAATTTTTGGCTTAATCATAATGTAAAAGAATAAGAGTTAAAATAGGATTATAAAATAGTGTTTTTAAATTATTTTAATTTTAATTTTTTTAATCTAAAATTTGGTGAACATTTTTTTTGTGACCAGCTTTTGGTCACCAAACATGTGACCAGAGATTATGTGAACAAAATGTTCACATTTTGGACTTGATGCTCATGGTCACATTTTTTTGTGAACAATTGTTCACATTTTCCACTAGACCCTAAAGTTTTTAGCAAAAAATTTCATCTTTTAGTATTTAATGTAAATACAACTATTAAAAAAATTTATTTGAAGGGTATTTTGTTGAACTTCAGTAGACTTTAATTTGGCAGGTGAGATTGTTTTGCTTCATTGAAAAAAAAATTTTACTAAATAGTAATTAATTCAAAAGTTCTTGTTTAAAAGTATTCTTTTTAAATTTAATTCATTTATTTTGAAACTAAACACCTCAAAGACTAAATAGTATTAACTTAAAATTAAAAAAGCTAAATCCATTTTGAACATATTAATCATCAACTCTCTAGAAATTTTACTATAAAAATTCCATCTTTCTCATGTTGAATTTTTTGCAGAAAAACTTTAAAATTTAAAATTGAGTGTCTAATATTAAAAATTCATTAATTAGATATTGTCACTATGCATCCTTGAATATGATTCCTAAATGAGTGTAGAAAATTTAAATAAATTAAAAAAAATAAAAGTTAAAAAAGTGATTTTTCGATGAAAAATTTTAAAATCTAAGAAAGAAAAATCAGTCTATCCAGAATTAATTGGTCTTTATTTTTTTTAATAAATTGTTTTAATTTTAATTCTTATTTAAATAAGGGAAATAAAATTCTTTACAAATATTATGATATTTAATAACTAATTTCCCTATTCAGATTTAATTTCACAGTTCAAAATTAAGTTTTTATATTTCTTCTTGAATTAAAAAAAATCAAAAAACTCAATAAAATTTTCATCAAAAAGTCAAAAATTTGCTCAATAAATTTTGTCAGTTAATATTTTTAAATTAATAACTTAATTTCAGCTTTAAAATTATAAAAACAAATACTGTGAGTACTTTTCAGAAGCATATGTAGGATTTTTATAAAAAATATTTTTTTTTAATATTCTTTTCATGCTATATTTGTTCAAAAATTCAAAATTCCTTGGCTTCTTTCTGTCTTATATATTGATAATTGTTGAAAAATAATTTCAAATCGACAATCTAAAGATATGGAGAATAAATAACAATCTTTTAAAAACTTTTTAATACTCAATAGCATTCTATTCCAACATTCAAAAATCAGCGATTATTTTTATTATTAAATAAAATTATTATATTAGCTATTGTTTATAATTGATCAAGAAATAAATACTAGAAATCATATTTGTGCAATATTAATTTTTATTTTATTTTATTAGATTCAACTGAAGCCAATTCTGACGATGTAAAATTTAAAAAATATAAAAATAAAAATTTACCATAAAAAAAAAAATCATAAATTAAATGAAGCGGAATTTTTTTTTCTAGAAATTATTCAGAATATGAATTTTTATAATTGTAATTGCAAATGATGAAATAGCTGAAAAAATTGCGATAAGAGACATTTTTCTAGAATTTGTCAGTAATTTAATTTTTTTCAATGTTTAGAAAGAGGACGAAATCAGAAAGCTGAATGAGGATCATTTTAAAGAGATGAAAATAAAAGAGGAAAAACTAGAGAATTTGAAAAAGCAAATTGCTGGCGCTTTCAAAGACAATTCATGGGAAAGACAACTTCAAATTGACGAGTTGACCAAAGAGCTGAAACGAGTCCAGGAAGAGTCTGAATTGATCAAATTCAAGCTTAAAGGATACAAAAATAAGCATTCAGTAATTTATTTCAAAAATTAAGAAGTAATAGTTCTAATTTACCATCAAGGACTCTTGTGATAATTGTGAGAGTATGCATCAAAAGCTTGAAGAGAGAACGCTGAATTTGCGCGAAAAAGACAATTTGGTCAATGAATTAGTCAATTTGATGAAAAAGTTTCAAAATCAGCTAAATTTTAATGAAGAACTAATTAAAATAGTTAATTCGAACAAAACATTGAACGATTCTTTGTCCAAGTTATCGTTTGGCCTTAAACAAGCTCCAAAAAATTCAATTAAAGTTAAAAAGTGATTTTTTTTCTTCCGCAAGTATATTTGTAAATATATGAAGATTTTGTCGGACTTTGAAAATTTAGATTAACCTCCACTAAATTGAAAGAACAAGTAACTATTTGAAAGAAAAATTGTTTTATAATTTCAAATTTTGTTTATTTTAAAATAAATTTTTTTAATTAGTGTTTTTTTGTCATTGTTTCACAAATGAATAATTTTTTAGCCTAAAAAAAAGCAAAAAATCAAATGGACTGCACTGGACTTTATTTGCTTTTTTAAAAAAAGGTAAAAAGTGTTCTTGAAGTAAAGCAAGTTTTGAAAAGGATATGGGTAATTAGGTTAAAATTTATCTGAAATGGCGAAAAGAGGTGAAATACTGTGATATCGTGGCAATCTTATTTTAAGAATGATTATTAATTTATTTATTCAGCAAACACCGCGAAAATGATGTAAAAAAAAAATAAAATTAATTAAAAAATAATAGTAATACTTTCAAAAATTTAAACTAAGCACTTTAACGCTGCTTTAAACGTGGCTTGTTAGACGGATTAAATCAGATGCTGTATCTCCCTCCTATTTTCTCATCCGGGCTTGGGACCGGCAAATGGCATAGTTATGACAGCACCTTTGCTTAAGAAGCACGTGGGACGTTCATCATAAACAGCGCCACTCATCCGAGCCATAAGAGACTGCGAACTCGGCAACTATTTAGACTAGCTTGGAACCACAAACCAAGCGACAATCTCTGTTTAAGAACAGAGAATGTCTTAACTCTAGTGCTTCCCAGAGTGACAGCTTTCCCAAGATGATCAGCTTAAAAACAAATTTTTGACTGCTAATTTTTCAATCTGAGCTTTACTGAATTTGATCTTAATTAAATTGAATTTTTAACTCGTGTCGAAATCAGCGCTTGTTTTGAGTTCAATAAATAATTTTCGATTGCCATTTTTTTAATTAAAAAATAAGACTTAATTAACTTTAAAAGAGAAGTGTTTTAATAAAAGAAATTATATAGAAATTTTTTAATAACAAACTAAAATAAGAATGATTCAATTTGATTTTTAAAAAGTCTTAAACAATAAAGCCTTGATTTATCTCTTACTAATCCTATTAACTTTAGATCTTTATATTGAAGGACATTTTTTTCAGTATTAGTATTTCAGTATTACAATTTTTTTTGTTGCTTTTAATGTTATAAACCATAATCTTAAACTTATTTTTCGGACCTGCTAATATCTGGTGGTACTTGTTTATAACGCAAAATAATAAGAAACTAATTCATTAATAACTTTATCAATAAAAATTGATCACTTCTAGCCTAAACAAGTAATAAAGAAAATAACAAATAATTTCTAATACTAAATCCAGAATCTGAAAGTTTGTCGTAATTGACCCCAAGATAGCATTTGCCATTAGCTTGCATCCTAATTTACGCTGAGAACTTCAAATTTAGTGAGAGTCAGTCAAGATCCTTTTTAGAGTCAACAGATTCAAGATAATGACTAATATCCAAGCCACTCATATTTAGTCTCAGCTCAGGAGACCTATTTTTACCGGATTTACTGAAATGCATAACCTTGCGTTTTTCCACATTGAAAAGCATATTCCATTCTAAAGACCATTCGTAGATGGCTCTTATCCAAATGAGGATTTTTTATCAGACCCAAGAGTTGAGACTCTTGGTACACCTTGTCAAAAGCTTTGGCGAATTTAAGTAACACCACAAGTATATCCAAACACTTTTCTAATTTTTCGCTTACAAAACTTACTGTTTCCAATAGATTAATGGCAACCGATTTTCTAATGACAAAACCATGTTGGTTCGATGTTTAATATTAAATTAAATAGTGAATTTTTTTAATATGAATTTATTGATGATTATATTTGTCAGTTTAACATGCATTATTTAATTTAAATTATAGTTTTATAATAAACTCCTTTTCCATGCTGCAAAATTTAAATAAAGATTTTTTAATTGACAAAAACTTTTTGATAGAAACAAATTAATTTTGGAATACTATCTTTCACATTTATCATTAAATAAATCTTTCAAATGATTGCATAGTCAAGATTTTGAAAATTAAATAATATTAACTCTCATGAGAGAAATATATCGATCTGGCAGCAAAAAAAATCATCAGAATATTTGCTTTTTTCCAAAGCTAGCTGAATTTCTAAACCACAAAAAACAAAAATTTTAATTAAATTTTAAATAAAAGTGAGTGAAACAAGCCTTTTTGGTCCTATTTTAATTTAGGAAAGTTAATACACATAAATTGAAAACTAAAACTATTTATTACATGTAAAGCTTGTTTAATTTTCAGACTTGTTTTTAAGTCACAAGTCTTAATTCAAGGCAAGTCAATGACTTTTATTTTATTTTAAATTTAATTTAAGAATAAATTAATAATGGACATTGCATATTTAGATAAGAATTAATTTTTAGATTTAAATTATTAAGTACTTGATGAAATTTTTTTAAATCTTTAAATTTAATTCAGATTATGATCTTAAAACTAAAAAAAACTAAATTAACTCAACCATTTTTTTAAACATTTTTAGAATAAATATTAAATTAGGATCATAAAAAACAATAAGTCCCTAATTGTTTTGATTAAAAACCATAAACCAATGTAATTTTTGTAATCCAGACACTCAAATTACCCTTATTTAACTTATTTTAAACTCAATGACTGAAATTAGGCTAATATTGGTAAATTGAGGCAAGAGCCTAACTAAAAGCAACACATAGCTACTTAAATACATTTTCGGATTCAATTTTTGTGAAGAATTCTAATTTAAAAAAAAATTGTCATGTCGTTGAAATGGTGGCTCAAAAAAAGTCTTTAAAGCTTAAAAAAAGCGTTTTTTTTAAGTTCCAAGCATAAGCAGATAGTTTTTCAGAAAATCAAGTGTCATATTCGTGATCAGCAATCTAAAAAACCCAAAATTAAAAGAACCAAAAATTTTAAAAAATGTTCTTTATTTAATAATTAAAAATTAACAATTTCACAACAATAATAATAATAAGCTACAGCGAGCAGGCTTGCGGAGACGACTTACTACGGAAGCCGTCTATAGTAGCTACTTTACGATAACCTTAGAGAATAGTTGTTGTATAGATCTCTTTTACACATTTACACTTTGAGTGTCGAGACTGTTCTTGAACTGGTTTAGAGTTGAGGCATTGATTACTGTCTCAGGTAGGCTGTTACACTCTCTGATGACACGATTTGTGAAAAAGTTTTCACGTTGGGCGCAGTTGGTGGGTGCTTGGACGGAGAGACGTCTCTTGTGCCCTCTAATACCCTGGGCTGGTCCGGGTTGGGAAAGCGAGCTGCAGTGCGGGGGAGGTCTGACCCAATCTATGCTATTTAAGCCATTTCTAAACTTAAACATTTGGATCATGTCTCCTCTGGTCCTGCATTCGTGCAGAGTGGGCAAACCTAAGATAGATAGGCGATCGCTGTAACTGAAGTTACTGATTCTCGGAACAAGTTTTGTTGCTCTTCTTTGCACTTTCTCAAGAATATTGCTGTCCTTGGCAGTGTAGGGGCACCAAACCACTGCTGCATACTTCAAATGAGGCCTGACATATGGGCCGTAAAGTGTTTTGAAGTTTTTTTTTTAAAGATTTATTTATTTAAATTTAATAAAAAAAATTTTAAATGGCTTCGAGCTCACTAATTGAGTGTTACCTCTTTCAGCTCGGTCCTCCAGTCTAAATTAGATAAAACAAATAAAAATTAAAAAAAATTATTATTTTACAATACACGAAAAAAAAAAACAAAAAAAAAAAAACAGTCAAACTATCTATAAATTATTCAGGATAAATCAAATTTTTACGTTTGATTTTACACAGCGTGGCGTTGGTCCAGTATTTAAACGTTCGTCTTAGCTGACCAAGGATGGAAATGGCCTTATTAGTTTGGGCTTTGATATGTTATTTTCTAGTTTGATTAAGTACAGAGATCTATTTACGAGTTCTTGTTCATGCCGGATCTGCTGAATTCCATTACTTTGCATTTTTCAATATTGAATAGCATCTGCCAAGTTGTGGACCACTCAGTCAGTGCCTCCAGATCCCGTTGAAGCAATTCAAGGTCGTTAACACTGCGGATGGTTGCAATAAGCTTGCTGTCATCCGCCTTAAGCTTGATAACATGGTTTACTATATCAGGCATGTCGTTGATGTCGATAACAAACAGGAGCAGTCCTAGAACACTGCCCTGGGGGACTCCACAAGTAACTTCTCTCCAGTTCGTACAGAGAGACTCATGACACACTTTATCAAAGCTTTGGCAAAATCCAAGAAAACCACTAGCACATTCCAGTAGTTATAGATACCTTCACTTATCCTGTCCACTGTTTCCAAGAGGCTGGTAATTGTCGATTTGTTCAGGACAAAACCATGCTGCTTGAAAAGGTGTTCGATCATGACGTCGCTTATGATTCGTTCCATAATCTTACAGGGCACTGCAGTTAGTGAAATCGGCCTATAATTGCTTACCAGACTTCTGCTACCTTTCTTAAAAATATGCGTAACTTGGGCTCGTTTCCAGAGATCAGGCGTGTTACCAGAGATGAAGGACTGAACAAATATGACGCTGAGAGTTTCGACGAATGCATTGGCACATCTTTTTACGACGAACGGGTGTATGCAATCTAGACTAGGTGATTTAAGAGGATTGACACGGTGAAAAGACGTCCAAATTGACAACGCATATGATGCTTGATCGAAGGCCTATTGCGGGGACGGGTTTGGGAGAACGGAGACTGAAAACGGAGCTGAAGTGCTCATTGAGCAGACTTGCAATCACCTTGACGTCAGTCTGGAAGCAGCCATTCGCGTCCAGTAGGCCTTTGATTGAGTCGTTGCAAGCCTTCTGGCTAATTATGTAGTTGAATAGGAGCTTTGGTTGGAGCTTGCTTGATCTAACGATGGAGGATTCAAAATTGAAAATAGCCTTCCTGACTGCAGCCTTCACTTGTTTGCAGGACTGTATGTAAGCGGCTTTCAAGTCTCCATTGAGAGGAGCCGATCTACAGAAGCAGTGGAGCTTGTAATTTTCCCTGGTTAGTGCCTTGATTTTGGGGTTGAACCAGTTGGGATTTGTGCTTAGCTGGGCTTTGCGCGCTCTTGTTGGTATGGCTAAGATGGAAGCTAATGAATAAGCGCTGACTGGGAGATTAAATGAGGAGCTAGCATCATAAGACGAGAGTCTATCTCTGCACTCTAATATCTTAGCGTCAAATAAATTGTAGTTTCCCTTCGAATAGACTGGCCGAGGAACACAGAATAGTGAAACTCGGGGATTTGATCTGAGTTCGTAGCTCCATCGAATAGAAGAATGAAAAAAAAATAAAATAAAATTTTCTTCAAAATTCTCCTGTTTTATCGCATTTAATGTGTTTGATTTTAAACTCAAAATTTAAGTTTTCCTAAAGTAAACTTAAGGGTTAATAATGACCAAATGTAAATTTACATAATTTTTTTTATTTATCTGTTAAAATTTAAATTTTTCAATTATTTATAAATTAAGTAATTAGGTAACCGATTTGATATTATTTCTTATGTTTAAGCAATTACCCTTTTTCTATAGTTTAATTTTTGAAGTCGAAAAAAAAAATATTTATTGATGATTATTTGTTTAGATAGATTTATCTAAAGGTAATTTAATGCATGTTATTTATCTTGTATTCTTTTGTCTCATAAACCTTCCGCTCCATTTTTACATCCTACTCGAATTGAACAAGAAAAAATTTTATTCTAATTTTTTTTCCCTTTAAGACAGCAGTTCTAATTAATTTTTGTAAAAGACTTCCAGTAAATTTGAAAATGATCCTATCCAGAAATAAATCGTTTTTGTCATGTTACTTTTCATTATTCTTCCTGTTAACTTTAAAATAAATTATTTTTTTTAAAAATCATTGATTTTTGCTTTTTTCATTGAATTTTCAATTAACATTAAATTAATTGATTTAATCATGTGAGATTAAATAGAAATTTAAAATTCACACAAGTTTGTTAAATAAATTTTTTAAATTTTCTTTTAATTTCATGCTGCTTTAAATAGATAAAAATAAATAGCTCTAATTATTAAATTTAAATTGCTAATTTTTTCAAATATTTAAAATCGAGCTGTGTCCTTTATGAACCCCAATCAAGGAAAGTCACTACGTGAAGTTCAATGAACCAGCTCTTATTTTTTTCAAAATACTAATTAAATTATCAAAAGTATAAAAAAATTAAAAATAAAAGTAAATCAGGCCAATTTATATTAGTTTATTTAATATTTAATTTAAATAAGTTGAAAATATAAATTTTATTCATTCATGAATCAAGTTTGAATTGTTTCTGCTATTTTTGTTTTAAAAAACTCTAATTTTGATTTAGATGAGATTAAAATTAATTATTCAATTTTATTTTTTTTAAAGACTATTTGAGTTTTTTTTTTTATATTAATTAATTTTGCGTCGATTATATCAAAAGAATATAAATTAAGAAATTTAAGATATTAATGTCTTTCTTTAAGATAGAGTTAAAAAATTTTAACTTTCGATTTATCCTTCAACAACTCGATTCAAACTAAATATTAATATAAATATTTTAGATAAATTAAATATTTTTTTTAGCAAACGCTTTAACTCTGTCTTATTTAAAACTTTTATTTTTTTAAATCACCTTTAAGGCGTTCATTGAAAAAAAAAAATAAATAAAAAACCTATTTTTTGTTGAAATTTTAGTGTTCCTATAAAAATGAACTTGCTTACTGCATAAGATATGGCAAGATTTTTATTTCATGAATACATATTTAACCTTTAATTTAAATCGTATTTTTTTTAGAAAAATTATATTTTCCTTGACATATCAATAATACTTTTAGTTTTTTCATTCTTAAATTTTTTTTGAATTTTTTAATTATTAATCATTTATTAATAACCTTTTAATAATCAAAATTCAAAGTGGCATAATTTTCATAATTAATTTTAATAGATCAAAATATTAAAAAAATTTTTTGATTATTGATAGATTATTAAATATGAATAATATTTAAAAAAATTAAAAAAATGTAATTTTTACTTAATAAATACCATATAAATTTAAGGTAAAAAATGTATTGATGAAATATAAATTTTGCCATATACTAAAATTATTCTACTTGCTTTAAAACAGTTCAAATACAAAGATTTTTAAGCAGTAGTAATAGTATTAGGATAAAAAATATGGAAAATTAATTAAAGTTTAATTTTATAGCAACCCATCTTTTTAGCATCGAAATGCATTGATTATAATTTATTTCTTTACCTGAATCGAGGTTAAGCCTCTGTATATTTGTACTAAAAAAAATTTCAATTTTACTTTTAAAAATTTAGATTTTATTTTTAATCTAAAGAGGCTTAAGCTCGGCACAGATAAACAAATTAATATAAAATTTCATTTTAAAACAATGCGATGACAAAAATAAATTATATTTTTAAAATAAAATTATTTAAATGAATTTTATGTCAAGATTAAAGTTGATACTCTAAATAATCGAGATTTATTTACGAAGGATAAGTAAGTTTATTTTAAATCTTACTCAGTTCAAATCTAATCTATTCTATAAAATGTTCCATTGCAAAAGATTATTTTCAGATTTTTGTTAAAACATATTTTTTGAAGAGTTTTTTAGTCATTTTAAAAAATCCTAACGATAAACGACGAAGACTAATTTAGGACAAGATAACTGAATTTTGGGAAAATTTAAGAACAAAAAAATCAGTTGCTGAATTTTTTCATTTTTAAATTGAATGAAAAAAAATCAATCTAATGAATGAATTCATTTTTTAGTAAGAAATTAGAAATTTTTCTAATTTATTTTAAAGAAATCCTTGGATAGACTTTATATAGAAATAGAAACTTTTTGAACATTTAATAAATAAAATAAATTTTGTAAATATTTGAAATTCTTTTAATTTTTAAATAAATTCTTCAATTGATTTTGTTAGTTTATTTATAGTATTTAAAGAAATTTCGTTTACTAATGTAACTTTTTAGTGAAGATATGTTTGGTAATAAGTGAGTTCTTTTCTGGATCTAAGTGCCTGAAAGAAATAATTAATAATAATAATATTTTATACTTTATTTGAACCAGTCTTAAATTGGCAAAAATCATCAATCTACATTTTACTTAGAAATTTGTGCAGAGTTTTAAGGTTTATCTATTTTTAGCATTATCTTTTTTAAATATAAATTCTTCTAATGTAAAATAAAAGACATGAAGCCCGTATAGCCGAATGGTTTGAGTGTTAGTCATGCAAGCACAGGATCGAGGGTTCAAAACCCGCTGAGGGTGAAAAAATCTTGAAAATATCTCTGCAAAACGGGGTGAATGCTTAAACCTCTTACATCATAAAAATAGGGGGACCAGTTTCGACTGGGTAATAATTGCGGTGTAGATGACCAACTCGATGCAGTAGCCTCTGTGTCAGATCGTAGCCTTTGCTCAAAAAGGTACTTGAACAAGAGATGAGCGCCTCCCCATTATCCATTAACCCATTAGGATAGAATAGGGACAATTATGTTAGAACCATGAAGGGCTCTAATGTAATTCAACAAAAATCATCAATATTACTACAGAAAATAATATAACCTTCGATTTAAAAATATTTAGTAAATTTTTAATAAGCATATTTTTAACAAATGATGTGAATTTTTCTTTATCGGATTCTAAAATTTAGACTTAACATCCAGTGAAATAATAAAAATGCTTTTTGAGAATTTGATCTCTAATTTTAAATTTTATTTACTATTTAACAAATTAATGTCTTAACTCTAGTGCTTCCCAAAGTGACAACTTTCCATAGATGATCAGCTTTAAAACAAGCTCTTTTCTTGCACTTAAATCGGTTTTTGAATAGGCTTGAAAATTAATGCATTTTTTTAAATCATAATTTTAAATTTTAAATAAATTGATTTTTGATATTTTTTTGTAAAAATAAATAGTCCTTTGAAATTCAAAAGCTTTTTTGGAAACTTTTCCTTTAATAGGATAAATTAAGAAAAAATTAAAACTAAATTTATTTTCATTACTTAAAAAGTGCAATATGAAAATCCATTTTAACTTTCAATTCTATTCTATTTAGAAAAAAAAACTTTTTATATTTACCTTGAAAGAGAAGTGTTTGACAATAAACTGTAATAAGAATGTTTCAATTTTATTTCAAGGGTCTTAAACAATAAATGTTTGATTAATATCTTATAAGATTAGTTTTTGATCTAGATTATATTGAATTAGCTGAAAATGAATTGATTCAGGAACATTTTTTTCAGTGATGCTAAACTTAAAGAAATCAAACAAAATAAATGTTCCCAGATTTTCCATTAGCTTTTAATAAATTAATAATAAATATTGAATGAATTTGTTTAAAATGAGTTTATTGATTTTTTACCAGTGTAATATACGTTAGGTAATTAAATTAATAATTTCATGTCATACTTTATCCACTTTGTAAGAAAATATTTTAATAAAAATGCTTTTTATTGACGAAAAACTTTTAATTGAAACAAATTAATTTTGGAATACGATTTTTCAGATTTAACATTAAATAGCTCTTTCAAATAATTGCACAATTTTCTATTTAAAAGAAAAAATTAATTAATTATTGTAAGAGGGTTAAATTGATATTTTTTTTTTAATTTAAATAAATTTTAAAAAATAAAATTTTCAGATTATAAGAAATTCTTATATTCTTTTTTCCAAAATTTTTTATTTGCTTTCCACAAAAACTCATCAATTTTGGATCAAATTTTTCTTTTCCAAAAAAAAGTTTGCAAAACGTGTTTTTTTTCATTTCATATTTAAATTTAGATTATTTAATGTACATGGTTAATTATTAAAAACAAATCAATAATTAAATCTAAAGATTGTTTCTTTGATTTTATTATTATTATTTTTTTATCGAATTGTCATCATCTAAAGAAATAAATAATTTTAGATGAATGTAGTTTTTTTCGATTTTTTGAAAGAAGATAGTTAGTATTAAAAAGGTGAAATGTTCTTTTGATTGTTAAATTTTTTAGTTCTTGGAACAAAATTTTTTTAATTTCAAATTTTTCAAATTAATTATTCAAATTTTTTTACATTTTTTCTGTTCTTTTTTTCATTTTGTAATGAATTTCACAAAACCTGATCATTAGCAAGCTAAAGTTTCTTCAGTTAATAAGGACAAAAAAATTCAAAGAAGTAAAATGAGATAATAAAATAAAGAAGAAAACCTAATTAATTTGACTGAAATAAATAAAATTTAATTTAATTTTGTTAAAAATTATGTTCAATACTTGTAAATTTAACAAAAATGAGCTCATTTTTAAGCAATTATTCGTATGCTAAAGATTATTTTTTGTTTTGAAAAGAAGATTATCGATGGATAATTAAAAGTCTATAAAGGTAATTTCATGCATGTTATCTTGTATTCTTTTGTCTCAAAAAACTTCCGCTTCATTACTGCATCCCACTCAAATTGAACAATTAAGACAGCAACTCTAATTAATTTCTGTAACGGACTTCCATAAAATAATCCTATTCAAAAATTAAATTTTGATAATTTTTCCTAAAAACTTCAAAATAAATTATTTCTTTTGAAATAAAAATCATTGACTTTTACTCAATTCATTCATTTGAGTTAACCGATTTAAATAAAAATAGGAATCCAGTTTTTTTTATTATTATTAAATTCTACTTAAAAAAGAAAATAACCAGATACAATTTAATTATTAAAAAAAATAAATTCAAATTGATAATTCATTTTATAGATAATTTATTGACTAATTTACCAGATGTCCACTTTAAGAAGCTCAATGAATCAATGATATTTAGCAAGGCTTATAATTAGCTTACCTATAAAAATTGATTAAAAGAAATGAAAAATTAATTAAGTTGGTATCTAATTTATTATTTAGTATTATTTATTATTAAATATTAGTAAAACTAATTAATTTTAAGAAAAAAAGTATATCTAAAAAATTTATTTATTTATTGTTCTTGTTTTTTTCTTTAGTAGTTCCATTTTATTCGATTCCACATCTTCGCTTTCGTCACTGATTTCTATATCAACTACCTGTTGTCTTTTGAGGACACCCTGTGTTTTCTTAGGACGACCAGGATCTCTTTATTTAAATAGAGCTTACTTAATGAAGTGCTAATCGATGAAAAATATATAAGAACTCAAAAATTGATAAATTTCATATTGACATTTAATTGTTTCAAATTTTTAGTTAGTTTAATAATTTTATAAAAAATAAATTAAATTAAACACTAAGATAACTAATTTTATTCTTAAAAAAAATTTTCGTTTTTTAGAATGTTTTAAATTCAAAAAAAGAATTGTTTTAAGAAAAAAATGTAAAATAAAAAGAATGTTTTTGAGTATAAGTTGCTTATGTTCGTTTTCTTTTTCAAATCTTGATTTAAAGTTAAAAAAGATTGAAATAAAATATGTAATTTTATTTTTTTAAATCAATTGAGTTATTTGTTCGAATTTATTAAGCAAGCGTCAGTTAATGCCAAAAAAAATAAAGGAATTTAAGATATTTTTCTTTAGGATCATGATAGAAAATTTTAATCTTTCGATTTATCCTCAAACTATTGCATTCAAACTAAATTTTAATCTAAAAAAAACAAAAAATTCAGAAAATTTTTTCAAAATTTCCCAGAAATAAAATCATCCTCTTTTTATTCATCTAAACATGCATTTTGAGTTTTTACTTTAAACAATCTGATTGAATTTTAAAAATATTATCAATAAATAGATAATAAATGTTTTGTTAAGAAATACAAATTTTTTAATTTACAAATAGAAATTATGTTTAAGAATTGTTGATCTTAAACAATATTTTTTAAAAAAAATTTCTTTTATCAGAAATTTTAATATTTTTAAAAGCTTTTTTTAGCTATTATTTTTTATTTTATTTAGTTTAACTTAAAACTTTTTTTCAATAGTTTAATTCATCAGAGTTGTTAATACTTCAAAAATTTTATAAATGGATATGCATCCAAGGAGTTTCGGAGTCATGTTCATAGGATAACATTTTCATAGAAATAAACAAGTTTATTTTTTAGTTAAAAAATCGATATTTTTTAATAAGTTTAAATTAAACCCTGGACGAACTTGGTTTTTTGATTGTCATACTGGTGGAGGAACACAAAGCCGGGTTTGAATTAAAACTTATATAAGTCTTTTTTCTAACAGCTACCTTAAGCTAAATTTTTTTACTTTCACGAACAGTCAAATATTTAAATTTCAAGTAATTTTTTTCTATCTTAAATTTTCTTAAATATTTTGTGTTATTATATAAGAATAATTCTACCAAGTTTTTAAATAAAGTTAAATAAACTAATTAAAAATTTCATGAATTTTCAACAAAAATTTTTTTTTAATTAAAACGTTAAAACAGAATAATTTTAAGTATTTTAAATCAGGTTACGAAATAATAATTGGGAGCTGATAATGAAAAGTGGAATATTCGTGATTCGTGAAGAAAAAAACATTATTTAATTATTTTCGTTTATTTTTTTATGATAAAATAAAATTTGAATAAATAAAGAGCAAAAATAAAAAATTTAAAAAAAAATTTTTTTGGTTAATTTTCTTAAACAGTGATCTAGCAATTTTGATAAAATACAAAATATAATTTATTCCAATACTAAATTAGAGCAATCTAAACATGTTTTTAAAAATTGTAGAACAAAATGATTTAAATTTAAATACCATTTTTTAGTACAAGTTCAAAATTAGTTCTGTGAATGCAACATAGTGGAACAGAAATGATTTCTGCGATATAATATGATAGAAGTATTGTTTTTGCCAAATTACAAAAAGAAAAGAGAAATCAACTTAAAAAATTATAGATGCACCAAAGATTTTTCAATTTTCTACAAAATAATCACCAAAATCAGCTAGTGAAATTTGTCGAATTAAAGTTTAAATTTTACTGATCATGCTCAAAAATTTTATTTGAAAAATAGATTTTTTAGTTCAAAAAATTTGTTTTATTATTATTTAATAATAATTAAAGAAAAATTACTTTTTTTAGTAATTTGGTTCTTCTAGAACCTACAGTTGTCGGAGAACAAGAGGTGATGTTATGTTAGATGTTTAAGAGATGTAAAAAGATAAAGAAGACTAAAAAAAAATTTAAGGTGATTTTTTATTATAAATTTAATAAATTGCATTTGATTTGCATGCTTAACCACAAAAAAGTATCTTGAAAAATAGCATAAAAGAATATATTTGGCGGTTTTGTATACATCAGGAATTAAATCAAACATTGAATGTTTACTTAATAAAAATAGCTGTACAATAAATAAGATAACTAATAAATACTTTAAAAAAACTTATCAGTTAATTTTAAGGGTGATTTTAAAATTTTGATCATAAACTTCAATTTGCCGCGACATTTTAAAAAGTTTATCCTAAAATAAATCATCTTACAATTACGATCTTCAGCTTTCTTTAATCATTTTCATTTTATTTATCAGAGAATATATAAAATCATTTTAGTGAGGAAATATTTGATTATAAGTGAGTTCTTTCTTAGATCTAAATGCCTAATGGAAAAAATAAATGAAAATAAATCTTTGCAAATTTAAAATAAAAAAATACAAAAGGGTTAGAAAACACTTAAACTTTATCTTATTTATTACTTTTTATGCAATATTTTATACTTTGTTTGAACCAGTCTTATATTGGCAAAAATCCACAATGTACTAAATTCAAGTCCATTTTTTTTACTTAGAAATTTGCGCTGATATCAATGATTTTTAAGATTTTTCCATTTTTAATATTATTTTTTTAAAATATAAATTCTGCTAATGCTAAATAAAAGACATGAACTTCTTGCATAACTAAGGCCTAAGACGGATTAAATCAGATGCTGTATCTCCCTCCTATTTTCTCATCCGGGCTTGGGACCGGCGAACGGCATAGTTATGACAGCACTTTTGCTTAAGAAGCACGTGGGACGTTCATCATAAACAGCGCCACTCATCCGAGCCATAAGAGCCTGCGAACTCGGCAACTATTTAGACTAGCTTGGAACCACAAACCAAGCGGCAATCTCTGTTCAAGAGAGAATGCCTTAACTTAAGTGCTTCTAAAGTTACGGTTTTTCCAATATGATCAGCTTTAAAACAACTTTTTGGCTGCTCATTTTTCATTCTGAGCTTTACTGAAATTGATCGTTATTCAATTAAATTTTTTGCTCGTGCTGAAATGAGTGTTTGTTTTTGGTTTAATAAATATTTCAGCATGGCAATTTTTTTAATGAAAAAAAGGTTTATTATATTTACCTTTAAGAGAAGTGTTTTAATGAACGAAATGTTTATTTATTATTAAATTCAAATAAGATTTATAAGAATTATTTAATTTAATTTCTTAGATTCCTAAACAATAACGACTTGATTAATATCTCTTACTAATCAGATTAGTTTTAGATTTTTGTATTGAATTAGCTAATAGGAATTTTATTCTAGAAAAGTTTTTATTATTTTTCTAATATTTAAATCCGCTTTTTTCAATTGTTTCAAAAATTTAATTTGTCTATTAAATAATAAGATTAAAGCTATAGAACAAATTTATTATAAATTGTTTTACACACATTCTCTAGTTTTTAAATAATTCCTTTTTTATTTGTAGTTCTTCTTGATTTTAGTGATACTAAACTCATGAAAATCAAATAAAATAAATGCTCTCATAAATTTTCTAAGCGTTTTGATCATTTATTATATATTTAATCTTATATTAAATATTGAATGAATTTGTTTATTATGCGTTTTAGGATTATTTCTCAGTTTAACATGCATCATTTAACTCAATTGATAGTTTAATGTCATAATAAATCCATTTTCTAAGAAAATATTTTATTAAAAAGGTTTTCAATTGACGAAAACCTTTTAATAAAAATAATTTAATTTTGGAATAGGATTTTTCACATTCATCATTGAATAAATCTTTTAAACAATTGCACTGTTTTATTTTTAAATTTATTTGGAAAAAAAGTTAATCAATTTTCGTGAGAGAAATAAATCGATATGGCAACAAAATAAAATCAGAATATTTTTTTTTGTTTTCTTCCGGAGTTGGTTGAATTTTTTTGCATAAAAACACATAAATTCAAATTTGTCCAAATATATGGTTGTGAAGAATGCATTTCAAATTTGAATGATTGTGTCAACTCAATTTCAAATTAATTAGTTTACATGATAAATTATTTATATAAGTCAATAATTACTTTTAGGACTTGTTCGTTTTATTAGTATTATTTTAAATTAAAAAAAGTGTGAGGTTATTTCAAACAAAGAGTTGAGAGAGAAATAAGTATTGACCAATTTTAAAAATTTTAAAATGTGTTCAATGCTTGTTAACTTCTTAAATGAGTCTTAATAATCTAATTTAATCGACAATTTTAGTTTTATTAAATAAAAAGTTAATCTTGAGAAAAAATGTCATTTTAGACAAAAAATAAGCGCTACTTTAGACAATTATCGGATTTTTGAAGATTATTTTTGCAGTCGAAAACAAAATAAAAAGAAAATTATATTTTCAATTATCGATTGATGACTATTTGTTAAAAATTATCTAAAGGTTATAATAAAGATGCTAGTTATCTTGCAATTTTCTTTTTTTCTCCTAAAGTTCCGCTTCATCTTTACATCCCACTCATATTTAGCAAAATAAATTTTTATTCTAATTTTCTTTCATTAAAGACAAAAATTTTATTTTTAATTTTAAATGGGACCAGAAAATTTTAAAATTATCCTTAACAAATTTTTTGCTAAAATTGTACAATAAATTATTTTTTCTTAATAAAAATCATCGATTTCTGCTTCAATTGATCTAATCGATTGAGATAAGAATATAAAAAAAATTTCACACTAGTTTATTTAATTAATTTTTGTTTGAGGGAAGGAGAGATAGGAAAATGCACCGGAAAAATGATATTCAAATGAATTATTTTAACTTAACTAATTTTAGATAGTTAATTGTATTTAAAAAGATAAAAAAAAGTTAGAATCGCTAAAACGTAAATTGTCGATTTAATTCAAGTTGTTTCCACCGTTCTGTTTTCCATAATTTTTAAAAAAATCATTTGAATTTATTATTTGAATGTATTAGATTAGCGTCTGTTTAAATAAAGTGATTTAAGATCCTTATGTTTTTATTTGAGATAATATTAGAAATTTTCTATTTTCCGATTTATCCTCAAGCTATTGCATGCAAAATGAATTTTAATCTAAAAAAAAAACATCTTTTTAAAATTGTTTATCAGATGCCATAACTTTGTTTTTTCCAATTTTTCTAAATAAAAGTTCAAATTTTTAAAGATTTTGAACAATAGCTTTCAAATTTGGAAATAATTTCAAAATTAATAATAAATTTTACTTTTTACGAAAATTACGAAAAATACTAAATTCCAATAACTGCATTTGTTCTCTATTTGTTAATAATTGTTTTATATCTTTTTATTTTAAACTTATTAAGAAAATGTTTTTCTTTAATTTTGAATCAATTTAAAAAAGATGAATTTTTAAAAAAAAATTCAATTCAAGGCTAAAATTTAAACCGTAAATTAATCGAAATTATTTATTCTTTTCTAACAAAAAAAGAACTAATAGTTATTTTTTAATACAAGTGATAAATACAAAAAGAATAACTGCTTTATGAATCTGACTGTAAATATTTTCCAGTGATTTTAAGAAGTAATTAATCTATTAAAAAATTTAAAAAGTAAATTACAGTAAATATTTTTCAAACTGGAATTAAATGATGCTATACTCTCTCTCTATGGTGCGACATTTTTCCCTGAACTACATTTTTAATTCAATTGATTGAATTAAAGTCATTACTGATAATTTAAATTTGACCGAATTTAAATTTTAGAAATTGTTTCTAAAAGAACAGAATAAAATTATAAAAAAAAATCAAGTTTTTTTTTAATTTAAATAATTTTAATTTACATAAAGTTTAAATTTAAATTTATCTGCTACAATAAAATCACTAAAAATTCAAAATAGGTTTTTTGAAAAAAACCTTTTCTTTCTTTTGGCGATTTTCTATAAATTTGGTCTCATGGCCAGATAATTTGGACACAAATCGATGCGTTTGAAATAACATAGAAAAACTTACTTAAGTAACAACATAAGTCAGCATTACCTTTAGATTTATTGCGGCTTCATGGAATAATTTTTCTTTTTTGGAAAATGGAGTAATTTTTCAGTACCAGGCTAGGGTAATGAAAAAAGCCTTTGCATCAGCGGATTTAATTTTTAATTTTTTGCGACTTAATCCTATTACTAATGTTTGAAAAAAGGAAAATGTCCGATTAAATTCTTTAGGTACAGCCTGTTAGGATGATTACCGCAAGCTCAAACTTTCTTTTTTCATTTTTTTTGGCTACAACCACCGGTGCCACAAAATTTAAATAATTAAAATCGATTGTTTTTAAACATCATAAATTTACTTATAAATATTGGCATCTTGAAGCTGGTTATCAATTCAAAGTGCTTATCTTTAGACAAATTAATCTCTGATTTAAATAATTTTTATTTATTTATTTCAATGAACGCCTTGAAAGCGATGTAAAAAAATAAAAGTAACATGTAATGTAACATGCTTTGCATGCTATGTAGGTTTTTAAAAATAAAATAATTTCAAAAAAAATATTCTCTCATTCCATTGACAAAATGGATTCTTAAATTTAAATTTTATAACTGGTTTAAAGCAAAGTTTTTATGGAAATTTTTTTTTCAAATGTGTTCGGAAAAATATTAAAGACCAACTTTAAAAACAAAATTCAGATATTAAATTCCAAATAAGCAAGAAAAAGAAAAGACCGTTCTTTCCAACCAACATTTTTTAAATACAATATTTCAAAAAAAACTTAACAAAAAATCAGGTTTTAAATTTAAATTTAAAAATGAAATGAGAAAATATTTTTTGATTTTTTTGATTTCTTTCAATCTACATTACATGTAAAACATGATACATTAAAATTATCTAAATTAATTCAGAGATTAATTTTAATATCTAAAGATAAACTGATAAACTTATTAAATTAATTTCTCTTTAAATTTTACTTTAAAAGCAAATTTTCTAAGTAAACTGAATTTTTTGCTTTTTTATTATTTTCTAAGCTATCTGCAAATCTCTGCAAAATATTCATGAATGCACAATTATGCAAAATACCATGGTTTGGTTTAATTTTGTTTGGTACACATGAAAAATGTAATTATGCATTTAATTCTCTAATTCAAAATTCTTTAAATATTTTAAACGAAGATAATTTTTGAGATTAATTTTTGAATATTCCGGAGAACGTGTGTGTGGTTACACAAGCTAATTGAGACTGATGTCAAGACTTGGGTCTTAACACTTATACAATTTAGGAGACCAAGTTTAAGCCCTTATAAAAAAGAGTTATCAGGTTTTTTTTTTCATTAAAATTGAATAGATCAGAAAAAATAAATCGTAAATTAATCAATTTGGAGCATGTTTTGCGTATGGTTTTCGGATATTGTTATAATTTTTTTATTCTGCTTTTTGATTTTTGATTTTATATTGCCTTTTAAAGATGCTTAATTTTTTGATATCCGCGTCACAAAAAATTTAAATTAACTGCATTTAACAAAACAAAAATTGGTTATATTTAGAAAAAAATTATTGATATTTTTTTTACTTTAGTTTTTCAATTAATGCTACTTTAATTAAATTATATAAAGCGAAAAATAGTTAGATGAAAAGTTTTTCTAAATTAGAAAAGGAAATATTTAGTTCAATATTCTGTGGTTCATTAAAGCGTGAAAAATTGGTTGATTTAAAATTCGGTTCGAACTAAATTCCTCAACAAAAAAAAGAGAAAAAAAAAGAGATATTTTGAGAAAAGATGTTGTTTGTCAATGTGTTTTAGAAATGAAATGAATGAGTTGTCTAGTGAGCGAGATTAAAAATTCAGTTCACAAATTATTGTTCAACAAAAGAGAAAAAAAGTCTCTTTATTCTTTTTGTTTTTTATATTTTTTCCAAATAAAATCTAATCAATATCCAAGGGTGTATTTAAGGCTTTTTTTAATTTCCCGTCACAGGTAGACGGAAACAAAGGGTTCAATTTGCGAGTTGAATATTTGATGAGAAAATTTTAAAAAAAAATTTATTTTAGAAGAAAAAAAATGAATGAATCAATTCGTGAGCAAATGTTGTCAAATAAGCATAAAAATAGTTTTTTTCATTCAATTGAATCTGTCAACTTCTACTCATGCGGTGTGATCATCATTTTGGGTCTGTTGGGCAATGTGATCACCATCTACCTTGTAAAATCAAGACCAAGAGTTTCCAAGACCAACCGCAGCTTCAGTATATACCAGCGCCGATTCAACCTATCGAGCATATCATCATCGGACATGTACATGATATCGCTGGCCTTTTCTGACTCTCTTTTTCTGCTAGCTCATTTTGTCGAGGACATAGTGCCGTCTCTGGACAAAAACATCGATTGGCTTCAGTTCATAAACAAATCTAACCTTGTGTGTAAAGTAGTTCTTTTTGTGCGCAATGCAGCCCGACTAAGCTCTTCTTATCTCATTGTTTTGTTTGCCTACGAGAGATTTTCGTGCATCAGTGCACCTTTAAAACGCCTTAAGTTTCACAACAGAAAATATCTCATAATCGCAATCTTTGTTGCATCATGCCTTTTTACTTCTTACACTTTTTTGATAAACGGGCTCCGTTCTACAGAGAACCATGAATCATCACTTGTTTTGTACGAATGCGATGTTCTGTCCCAGTTCAAATTTGTCTACAAATACACCATTATTGTGTACACCACCTTCGGAATTATAATTCCCATCATTCTGGTCTGCATATTCAATTTGTACATAGCCAGAGTTTTGTTCAAGAGAAAAAATCGAATGATCAAGAACTTTGCCCACACTGCCTTGTCCAACTGTTCAAGCAGCGTTCAAATCAAAACAGACACAGTGCACGACTATGATCCGGTTTGTGCCAGTTCAAAAAGCCAAGTCTTAAAGGTAAACTCGCTCGAGTTTAGGCCCAAAAAGACAGCGCCGAGTTACTTTGACTTGCGCAAAAATAACTTGTACCAATTCAGCGGCATTGCCCAGCGTTTGAAGGACTCTGGCCGAGCCACAGTAATTTTGGTCTTTTTGTCTGCCTTTTTTGTCCTTCTCAACTTTCCGTACATTGTGTCTTGGTGTTTTTTTTTTATCCCCTACCAAAGTGGCTTGCTCAAAGATCAGGACCAAATTTTGTTCAGGTATGCATTTGTGATGCTTGCCGAAATCTTTCACATGACCAATTATTCGGTCAATTTTGCTCTTTGTTGTATGGCGAGCAAAAAGTTTCGACTCAAATTCAAAGAGCGCATTTTTAGACTTAAATTTTTTGAAATAAAATTTTATTGTAATAATAAATAATTTTCTGAAAAAAAAATATTTTGTTACCATTACTAATTAATTGCAGGAAATCCATAATGTGATCATTTTGATAAGTGATGAACAAGACTGATCATTAAATCGATGATCACTTAAATAATATTAATGATCGCTTAGTTTATTTTCAAAAGTGAACAGAAATTCTCTAAATTTGTTTGTAAAAAAAATGGTACAAGCATGCCATTTTCATGGTGCCATTGTTCTTGTGAAAAATTAAAATCAATTTTAGTTGACCATTTCTAAAAATCATTTCACTATTTCTAATTTAAGAAAAAAACTTTAGTCAATGATAGCTCATTTATCTTAAATTTTTATAGTATATTTTATTTCAATTGATATTAATTTAAATTTTTTAAATAAAAAAAAAAGATTACTATTAACTTGACTTTTGAATTAAATACGATACAAAGAATACATTCCATGGGCATTTTGAAGTTTGATGATCAATTTTTGAGGCTCAAAATGATCAAACTTTCGAAAAACATTTTTATTTTTTAATAGAATTAGTTCAGAGATACGTTTTTGAATTATGGAAAACCGAAGATACCACTAGATGGATCTTGAAATTTTCTTGCCTTTGGCTTTTACAGATCAAAAAAAAGTCAAAGATTCGAAAAGTTATGCACATGGGAAACTTGCAAGTGATTCCCAGTCACTTAGTTTTCAAATCACTGCAGAATGGTCAATTTTTAAGCTACTAAATGTTTAATAGCTCAAATTCAAGAGCGCAAAAAGTTCTACATGATACATTTTACAGGAGTCAAAAAAGTTAAAAGGACAAGATTTTAGGTGACTTCGAAAAAGAGCAAAAAACCCATTTTTTGTTAAGTGTTAAGGTAAACTCTGCAAAAGTCTGCATAAATAACTAACATAAAATTGTATCATTTAGATAGTGGACACTCTGCAATGTTTATTTTGATATTGCACAGTTTACTTTCAAGATTTAACAAAGTATGTTAAATTCAAAAATATACCTCTCCAATTTTTATTTTATATAATATATCAATTTATTTAATAATTTAAAATTGATTCTAAACTTAAAAATAACTATTCCTTGACCAAGCTGAGGATACACTAGATTTAGTTGAAGATATGACATATGTCCAAATTCTTAAAGAGCAAAAAACTATGAGAAAAGGTACTAAGCAATAGAAAATTTTTTATTTTCGACAAAGTAAAATAAAATGATGCTAGAATTGAACCAACTTAATTTTATAAATATGGAAAAAAAAAGTGGAAATTATGTAAATCTTTGTATTTATTCTACTTTATAAAAAAAAAGTCTGAAATTCTTTTTAATTGAGACCTCATTTTTTGTATGACAGTATCTTAATAATATTTAGCCTTGTATTGCAACGTTCTTTAATTTCTTTTACCAGTATTTTAAAATTTAATTCTAAATATTAATCATTTAAAAAAAAACTCCAGTTTATTAACACATTTTAAGAGTCCAAAATTAATTTACAAAAATTTTCATCAAAACAAGCAGTTTGAAGATTGCGCAAAATTTTTAATTTTTCAAATAACAATCGAATTTTGATAGTTATTGCTAATTTTATAAAAAAACTAACTATATTTCATCATTTTTTAAGTACACATAGAAAACTAGGCGCATTCTATGAATAACATTTTTTGTAAAAAATAACTAATTTAAATATAAAAATTAATTTTAAAAATTGTTTAATTACAGGAAATTGACAAAAAAAATTTTTTTAGATGTCAAATATATCAAACAACAGTGGTATTAATCTTAATTTAAGGTTAAAAATAATTTTAATTTTTGCATTTAATCAATTTAATTTGACGACATTAAAAGCATTTTTTTTTCAATCACACTTTTGTGTAACCTCTATTCTTAATTAAACAGTCAAAAAAACGCTTTCAAAATATTCAGTTTTCTAATGCTTGTTAAAATTTTTTTTTCAATAAAAAAAATTATTTAGTAAAAAATTTGAATTTATTTGCCAAATTTATTTATTTTCAAATCTAATAGCTTTAATTCTTAATTTCTTGTTATCCAAAAGTATCCAAAAGTAGCAGATTAATTTAAATTTTTTTCGTCAAATTTTCAATTTCTTTTTATAAAACAAAGTTTCATATATTCAATAAGATTGAACAGAAAAACAATAATTAAAATTAAATACTAATTAATTTTTATTTTTTCAAATTAGCTAAAAGTAATTATTTTTAATTTAATTTTAAGTATTAAATTAATTTGAACTTAGTTTGTGAGCGAGTTTTAAATCAAATAAAAGAAGTGTTAATCGCTCTTTTATGATACGGGTTTTTGGCCTGTTAATTTACTTCGAAAATAAATAAACAATTAATTAAAAAAGGTTTTTGAGATTTTTTTATTCTATTTCAATTTTTCAATGTTTCGTTTTTATTTGATTTTTTTATTTCTTGAAATGATTTTAAAAAATTCCTTTTTAAAGAGCTAAATCTCTTGATGTATTCCAGAATTTGAAAGGAGATAACATCTGTTTTAATATTCCACTTAATTGATTAAAAATATAACCTTTTTTTTTAAATAATGATTAAATGATTTTTAAAATATTTTTAACAGTTTTAGGCACTGGAGAGATCACTTGTATTAAATCTGAAAACTGAAGAAAAAATTTTTTACAAATAATTTAAAATGTCAATTTTTTTTTAATACTCTTAAGTAAATTAAGTCTTCTTGATGCCTAATAATTCAGAGTTATTTTTGAGCTTAAATTTATGGTTAGATCTTTAAACAAAAAGTCAATTAATTACGTTTCAATAAATGAAATTTAAATTCTGCTATAGTTGATTTAGCATTTTAGGTTCGATTTTAAAGTTCAATTTGTCCGCCTTTAACTTGTTTTCCTCTTATCTTTAATTTGAATTTTTTTCTTCAGTAGAAAAATGAAATTCGAGTTGCTTTTAAATTTAATAAAATAGCATTTAGAATTAAATTTTCCTCTGCATGGAGGATTTTAATTTGTTTTAGTTTAAAAATCATTCAAATATTCTTCTTTTTTGAATCCTTTGCAATTGATTTTTTTTAATTAAATTTTATTTTTAATTTAGCATTTTGTTCCAGTTTTTGTATTGTTTTATCACATATTTTTCAAGTCTTAAAATTTAGTTTTAAATGTTGTGTTGTTGTTGTTGTTCTAAGACTTAAATGCTGGATAATATATCTATAGAAGCTAGATTATTTAAAGAATCATCGTGATTCTAAATGCGTAGAAAATTTTATTATATAAGAAGACAAGCAAATTAAAAATTCCGCTGAAAAAGCTTTATAATGCTCAAGTATTATAAGTTTAAATACTCTGTTTATTTATTAAAAAAAAATCAATTTTTTTAATTATTCCATTTAAATACTTTTTGAATGTATGCACAGTCACATTTCTCAAGCCGAATTATTTTCTCATTCTTTTTATCTTGTAATAAAAATGGCTCAAGAAGTAATTACACTTTCTATAATTAATGACACTCTATGTCACATGCACTTACTCATTTGAAAAATTTTTCCTTTTTAACGTTGTTACAAAAAGCCCATAAACGATTTTGGATTTATTTTAAATGATCAAACATTAATAAAAATTTCAAGTCTTTTTCTCAACATCTCTTTTTTAATTTGTCTATTTTAATTTTCTTCAATATTAATATTTTAACTTATTTTATTTTATTTTTTCTTAATTTTTTTAACTAAATAAATAAACAAATAAATAGTTTAAAGATTGGCACAGAATTGTTTTGATTCAAAAGTCATAAGTAATGTAACCTGATGTCCTAAATTTTAAAATTGTTTTTCATTTAAAAAATAAAAAATTCGATTTTTTTATTTTTTTTTATTAAAAATATAATTTTGGGCTACCCCTGGGTTTGTCCGAATGGCTTTCGCCTTCGTTTAAACCCTATTGCTATCGAAAAAATGATAAAAAATGTTCGAGTTCATTTGATAAAATTTAAAATATACTTACAAAAAGAGAATAAAATTGATTACAAAAATTCGATTTATTTTTTAAACATTTAGTGAATAGATACTTCTAATTTAAAAAGAATTAGAAAAATAAAAATTAATGTTCATTTGGTTTAATTTTTATAATTGAAATAAAAGAAGAAGGAGAAGAATAGTAATTGTGACAATTACTTAGCTTTCATTTAAATGAGTTTAGATTTATCTTTAAAAAAGGCTACTAATAGAAAAATTTGTTTAACAAAGAGCTGATAAGAATTATGAAATTTATATCAAAAAACCTTTGGGTTTTTTTTTCTAGATCTAACTAGTGTCAATGAGTCTGTTGGTTTGTTTTTTCTTTTTGTTTGGTGGCTTAACCCCATGAAGCCTCTAATTTTTTTAATCATGATTCAATACATCTTCTTCATCTGATTGTATACTTCTTTGAACATCTAAATTTATTTTATGGTAATCGAATGTTTCTGTATCAATATCTCCTTTTCAAATTCATCATCATCTACAAAATCTAAGCTAACTTTAAAAGGCTGGTCTTCCCCAAATACAACTAGTGTTGGAACTCGACTTCAATCGAATGGTACAAATCAGAAATCGACTAATTTTTAGAATCGATTTTAAAATATCAATTAGATTTTTTTATAAATGAAAATTAATGTCTTATATACCTAACTCCTCGTGGTTCAGGCTTTTCCATCAGTACAATATTTTTTTAATAAATTTTTTAAACCTAATCATTAGTTTTTTAGATTAATTTTAGCTAAGTTATAAGTATTTAGTTAAAATAGCGATGATTTAAACTAAGTGAATAAGTAAAATTTCAATTTTTTTATTTAGCTTAAATAATTTATTAAACTTATTGCTCATGACATATATATAAAGAACTCAATTTTAATTTTAACTAATTTGAAATTTTTTTTATTTAATATCTTAAAAAAATAAAAAAAATTAATAAAAAAAATATTTTTAGGAATTCAAAACAACAACACAAAACTAAACTTTTAATCTCTGTTCAAATCTCATGAAAGTCTTTTCGAATTTTGTTCTAACTAATTTAAATTTTATAATCAGCGAAAGATTGTTTAGAAAGAGACAATTTAAATTTTATTCATTTGTGATTATTTTAAAAATCCAGCCCATTTTGAGTTTTTTTCAGCTACAAAAAAAAATTGAAAAAAAAATGCCAACGCACCTTTCCTTTTTGAAAAAAATTAAATTTTAATTTTGTTAAAATTTTTAGAAAATTTTCAAAAAATGAACAAAACTTTGATTAAATTTGACCAAGAATTTATTCAAACATGTGAAAAAATAAATTTCATCGTATGCTTGGTGATCATAATTGGAGGTCTTGTCGGAAATTCGACAATAGTCCTAGTTCTCAAGTCCGAGCTGAAAGATCAGAAGAACTTTGCAGTTGAAAAACGCAGCCGGTACATTTCATCATCCATCTTGTACATTCTTACCTTAGCCATTTCGGACTCCATTTTTCTTTGTACACATCTAATAGAGGACATTCTTCCCAGCATCAACAACCAAGTTTTCCTCCTTCAACTAGTCAATAAATCAAATCTATTTTGCAAATTGATTATCTATTTTCGCAACTCGACAAGAATCATATCCTCCTATTTGATTGCTTTTTATGCCTGCGAAAGGTTTATAGTCATTCATTTTCCGGTCAAACGAGCTCTATTTCAGAATAAGAAATTTACCATTGGAGCTATCGTTTTGTTGGGCCTGATCTCACATGTCCTAACATCATATTCGTTTTTTATAAATGGAATTAGACAAGTCGAAGAGCACGAGGTGGGCGCACAAAAATTTGAATGTGACGTCTTTGAACAATACAAAAAAATTTATGACTACATCATATTTGTTTATACTTTGATAGGCATCCTAGTGCCTATTATTCTGGTTGTATTTTTTAATCTTTTCATAGTCAAAATTTTGTTGGTAAGAAAAAGGAGAAATTTGAATTTAGATGCAGGTCGGATTCTTCAAGTGGTGCCCAAGTCCCTAGCAAAAATGGCCAATATTGAGCTTAGGAAAAAAGCGGAAGTGTCACAAATATTACGGAGAAAATGTCACATGACCAACAAAAATTCCTATTCAGAAAAGGTGGCCACAGTTGTTTTGGTTCTGTTTTCAGTATGCTTTGTAGTGCTCAATTTACCTTACATTCTTACTTGGAGTTTGTTCTATGTGCCTTTTAAACAAGGACTACTGCAACAAAATGATATCTTTTTTAGATATTCGTTTGTTCTCCTCACAGAGACTTTGCATTTGACCAATTTTTCTATCAATGTGCTTTTGTACAGTGTTGCCAATAAACGCTTTAGACAAAAGGTTGTACAAATACTCAAACGAAACAAAAATTCAAAATAAAATAAACCCTATCAAAAATTCATATAATGTGCTTTTCTTTCAGTCTTAAAAATTCAAAGAATCGTTGGTTTCACTGTTTCACTGCATGTGTCAATGTGTTTTGTTCTTTTTTAAAGGTTATTTTAAATGTCAGCCTCAAGGTGCAGCTTTCAGACCACTCCTAGTAAACAACTTACTCATTTGTCAAGTAAATCGACTTGTTCTATCAAAATATTTGTGGATCCAATGCAAAAATATTGACCGCCACGCGTTCAAGAGGACTCAAAGAAGATTCAAAAGATACTGTAATACAAAATGCCTTTTTTTTTACACGAAGAACAAAAAAAGTTGGAACAAAATACCACAAAGTGATTCATCAATTTAGAATTTACTTTAAATGGCAAAAAAGCATCAAAAAACTGTTTTTTGTGGAATCCAGTACTAAAAAACTTATTAAATTGGTTTAATTTAATTTAAATTAAATCAATTCTGTAGGGAAATGAAACATGAGAAAATTGCAGAATGATAAGAAAATTTTTTGAATGTACTAGAAATAAAGTTTGAACTATTTGAGGTGAAAACAAATTTGTTAAATCTAAATACTGCAAGTGAATCGCGAGTTTTTATTTTAACCTGTTCTAACTATGGAGTTCATGATTCAGGGAAAACGCAGAATTTTTCGTAGAGTGTGGATTTACTTTTAGTTTAATAGAACTATACACATTCATTACAAATTTTATTTTTGTTCTGCAATTTGCTCCAGTTCCATTAAGGTGAAGGATCTAATCTTATGAAAGAAAGGATTAATTTCTTACCGTAAACCTTAATGAAGTGTCCTTCAATTCCTTGATGACTAATGTTAAAGAACAAAAAGTAAAAAATAAGCGAAGAATTACTAATTCATTTATGCATTTCAAAATTTAAAAATAAATTTATTAAAAAATAAAAATAAAATAAATTTATTTCAACTTTTGTATCAATTTAACAACGCGAAAATTAACTAATAAAACAAATTATCTAATTTAATAATCAAAATATCTAACTCTGTAACAAAAAAATTAAAAAAAAAAACAAAATTTTGAACAAGCTTTTTTCCAAACAAATAAAGAACTTAATAAAAAACTTTTTAATAAAATTTGGATTTTCGAGCTTAATTTACAAAGTTGGATGAAAAGTTAAAAAGTTTTTGTACCTGCTATACTCTTACAAAAGATTTAATTTGTAAACATATTATGGTTTTGTGAAGTTCAGTACAAAAGAACAGAACAAAGTATTAAAAAATTTAATAACTTCTTATCTAAAAGTTTAAAATAAATTCTGTAAATGCAGCATGGTACAACATTCAAAGTTGCATCAACTGTAAAAGTCTGCTAATGGTGTGCAGAATCTCTGCAAAATGCACCACGCTCGATTATATTGAAATTTAATTTCTGCATAACTCTGCAAATTTAGCAGGCTTTGATATTTGATGCAACTTTGAAAGTTGCACTATGTTGCATTTACAGAATTAAGTTTAATCCTTTAGAAAAAAAGTTATTCAATTTTTTACATTTTTTCTGTTCTTTTTTTCATTTTGGACTGAATTTCACAAAACCACATATTATTTTACTTGTAATTCGTTTTTATTTGTGTAATGTACCAGTTCAAGCTAAAAATTCTTAAATGAAAAGGGGTCGTAATCAAAAAGAAAAAAAAAGCTTTGGTGCGACAATAAATTTTTTGCTTTTTTATTTTTTAAAATTTAAAAAACCAATTTTTATGTTACGAATTTAGCCTAAAATAAAATTAAAAAAATTATATTTGTATTGTATTATATCTTTTTTGCTATTTTTTTGTTTCACGAGTTAGCTTTTTTGATATTCAATAAATCCTAGTCATTTCACAATACCTCAATAACAAAGATTTTTAATTATTTTTGTAAAAAAAAATTTTAGATAATTTTAAAATTAATTTAAATAATAAAAAAATAAATTGATAAAAGTAAATGAGTCTTAGATTAGTCAATACTTACATGGGATCGATGGTCACTTAAGCATGCACTAAAATTTGGTTTTTAACTTTAGTGCACGCAACTCTTCACTAGAGTTTACGGTAATTCAGTTCTTTCATTTTGTTCAATTCTTTTTCACTGATTTCTACATGATCAAAAATATTTTTATCGAATCGATTTCATGACATTCCTTCTATTTAAAATAAAATCTGCAAAGCTTGGTTTTTTCCTGAGTCATTCTGAAATCTAATGAAAAAGTCCTAACAGAATATTAGTAATTTAACTAGACAAAAGTTTATTTTGATCTTTTAATTGTTTTAATTAAAAGAGCTTGTTCAAATAAAAATTGTAAAAATAGAGAGATAAAAATTAAGCTTTCTTTGATTTATGTGGTTTTTTTCTTCAATCTTTTAATTTGTATATTACTTTTAAACATGTATTTTTTATGACGTTTACAGTTTTTTTTTTATATTAATTTTTTGAAAAAAATAATTAAATAAAAATGGCCCCGTCAAGTGTTGTTAAAAAGTATGTTAAATATGTTTTTTTTAATTATTATTATTATTTGATTATTTTTTTTGAAATAATCAACATTAAAATTTTAAGCTGATGAGATTAAATCATCATCCAAAAAAATTTTGCCATTTAATTTCTTAATACAACTCAAATTGTCGGTATTATTTGGCTTAAAAATGTTGGCTGACCGGTGGCTTGACCACGAGTCAGTCGTTTTTATTAAAATTAAAAATATATAGTTCGAAATTGCCGGTATTATTTGGCTTTGCAATTGTTAATACTTAGAAAATTAATTAATATTTTGCCAATTGCACTTTATCATTTATTCTTATTATTTGATTACTTCTACTATAATATTTTCAAAATTAGCTAAAAAAATTAATTTTTATTTTTAAGTGATTCAAAATAAATGTTCAAATTATCAACTGGTACAAAAAATTCAATATCATTTATCATTAGACCAAATTTTTCCTTTATACACAGCCTTACTTCATCAATAGATAAAATTTTGTCAATTCGAGTTTCTTCTAGATTTTCTTCAAATACTATCTCTGTAAATCTACTACCAGTCAAATATCGTATGCCATTCGGAATATTTAAAGCAGCAAAGCTTCTATAGAAAATGGTAGGATGCTCTTCAGTTTGAACATAGTCGTTCATTTCTTTGAAATATTCCAGTTCTTTTGGCTCTAGCTTAAATTTAATCAGAGGCATCCAATCTGCATTTGGGCTTTTTCGTTCAAGCTCATATTTTTCATCTACAAAGCTAAATTTATAAGAGCCATAAATTCTCTTTTGAATTTTTTCTATGCTCAATTCAATAGGTTCCACTACTATTCTTGAAGTGCCAACATCTACATAGTATTTTCTATTTTCTAAGCAAACAATTAAAATCACGTGAATTGGAAGTCTAAAATAGTCATTTAAAGTTTGGTTGTAAAAATAGCACGGCACCAAGCAAACATCGTAGCCAAGATTTTTCAAAAGCCAACTAAACAAACAGTTCAACTGAATGCAATATCCGCCTCTGGCCATGTTTACAATGCGGTCGAAGGTTTTTTCTAAGCTAAACTCGATCGGTTTGTTCATATGCATGTCAAAATTTTCGAAGGCTATTTTTCTCAAATGACTTGTTTGAAGGGTTGTTAAATTTTTCAAATTAACCTCTTTGGCATGTGTACAATTTATCTTTTGAAGATACTTTTCAATATCCATTTTTAGCAAAATAAAAAATAATTTCTTCCAATTTTCATATTGTAGACGTCTCAAAAAAAGAAGTTTGTTTTGCACAACTAGAAGCTTGCATTCACATGCAACATTTATTATATATATGCTTTTCAGTATAGCTTTTTAGAGCAGTTTCTTCATATTTTTTAGTTTTGTATTATTTTTCAGTTATGAATATTTGGTTTTGGATTTGGACCTCGTGAAAAAAAACCTTATTGTGTTTGATCCGAAATCATCGAGTCCATAATAGGACTTGAGAAGTCTGGCTGGAGAATAAAAGCCTACCAGCAGACCCAGAAATTACAATATCTAATTTTTTATAAAATAACGTAATTATCCTAATTTAGTGACATGTCACTATAAAATCATTTACATGTTATAACAGAGTGTCACTAAAATAGAGTACTCTATTTTAAAGACATGTCACTCAATTCGGATGATTACGTTAAAATTCTTATTTGCAAAATTTAGTTCATGTTTTGAAAGATATTTTCTTTTTCGTAAGTTTATGATTTTTTTTCTACAAAATTAATTGGTCTTAAATTTTCTTTACTTAATAAAATTGACCGGAAACGAAAAATTTTTGGAGTATCTTATAAATTTTGCATTTCGTCCTTGGTTTAACCCCAACCCCAATTGGCAAAATTAGAAACAGGACAAAATTCTGAGCAATTTTTTTATTATCGATTTTCTAATCCACAAATTTTGATCAAAAAGTTTCAATTTCTAATTTTCATTAATTTATTAAGAAAAATTAAAGTCTGTTAAAAAGATGTTTGTTGATAGAAACAGTACCAATCCCGGATAGTTGTAACAAATCTAAATCTAATACACAAGGCCATTGTTTTGTTTATTTACCTAGAAGCTCATTAACGTACATCTCTATTGATCAATGGTTCAAGTTATTAAAATTACACTCTAATTACTTTCAGAAATATTTTATCTTAACAAAAAGTGATTTTGCAGCAGTTCAAATTTTGGTTGATTATTATTTTTTCAAAAAGTGTTAAGTTTGTTTTATTTTACAATCAACAATTAAAGATAAAGGTTAAAAAATTTCAAATTTTTGAGTCACAAAAATTTGCAAATTTAAAGTCGAAATTAGGTAAAGAATTCAAGTTTCTAATTAGGAGTCAAGACCATATGTTAAATTAAAAAATTCAATTAAAAAATATTTTGAAATTATTGAGTAATAAAACACCATTATATGGTATCTGAAATGAATTAAACGAATGCTTGATTTAAAATGATTTTACTATAAAAACTCGGTTCTTTTTAATCTATTTATTGCTCATACATTTTTCTTTTCAACATTATTTTCGAAAAAAATAAAATAATGGCGGAAGGAGTTTTTTACTTAGAGCCATTTAGGTTTTTAAATAAATAAAAAAAGGTAAACTCAATGTTGTTGTAAATTATATAGGCGAAGTATTTTTTACGGAATTGTGAATTTTGAAACAAAACAACAAAACAAAAATAAAAAAAAACAATTAATTTGTTTTTGTAAAAACCTTTAATTGACTTTTTAAATTGTAAATGCTGATTCATTCAACTTATTTATTTGATTATTTAACTTTTAAAATGAAGTAAAAAATGCATTTATGAATTAATGCAAATAATTAATTCAATTAATTATTTGTTTATTGATTATTATTATTTATTTGTTTCTAGTAGAAGTAAAACTTTTTGTTGATTGAAATCATCTTTTTTAAACACTTGACGATGATTTTGCTAAGCATATTCTAATGTCATGATATCACTGGCTTAACTAAAAAAAATAAATAAACTTTGCACTTTGATAACATTTATGTCAGTCGTTTTGCTTCTTGTCCTCTTTTGGAGTCAATCGCGTCCATCAAAATTCAAATTAGCTCAAACTTATCCACATTTTCTGTCCCTTTCAGAGTTGTTTAAAAGTTTCAAAGTCCAAGTCCAGAAACTTGCTAAGTCGTCATAATAACTACCTGGAACGACAGAGATTTCGTTTGTCCGTGATTGTGAATTGTTGGTGCTATTTATTTGACTCAGTTAAATCTAAAAAATATTTTTTTTTTTTTAAATAATCAAAAAAAATCATAGAAATCAAAAATTAATGCAACTTATTATATTTTTAATGTTCATTTGAACATCAAAAAATCTAGATAAATTTAATTAAAAAAAAACTTTTATAAAAAATTAAAATAAAAGTCTTTGGCTCGAACTTTAAAAGAAAAAAATCCTGTAATCAGAAATATTTTTTTCTGGAATATCACCAATTTTAATCGGACATTTAGACGAAGATGAACTTTAGTGTAACTTAAATGAACTATTTAAGTGGTCTGAAACATGGAAAATGAGTTTCAATTCCAAGAAGTGTAAGGCAATACACCTAGGTAACACAAAATAACACGCCTAAACCAGTCACTTAGTTTTCAAGTCATTGCAGAATGGTCAATTTTTTAGCTACCATAATGATTAATAGCTCAAATTCTAGAGCGCAAAAAGTTCTACATGATACAATTTACAGGAGTCAAAAAAGTTAAAAGGACAAGATTTTAGGCGACTTCGAAAAAGAGCAAAAAACCCATTTTTTGACGTTTTTCAGATAGGTTTTTTGCAATGAATTTTTCGAATTATGCAAAACCGAAGATACCACTAGATAGATCTTGAAATTTTCTTGCCTTTGGCTTTTACTGATAAGTACTCTTTCAAAACCGAAAACCAATACATTAAATTAGGTGAAACCAACTCAGATAGCGGCCTCGCTATCAAAATAAACAACGAACTGAACTGGAGTGAACAAACGAAGGCAGTAGCGCTGAGAGCAAACGGGACTCTCGGGTGGCTCAAAAAGACTTTCACTTCCTGGGACGTTGAAGAAATTTGCCAAGTGTTGATACAATACAACATACAATTCTTCAAATGCAACAAGAACATAAATAGAATCAACTGGTACTGTCCTATAAGAAGAACCCCAATTAGTGTGGAGGAAGGACCTGCTGTCCCTATCCGTGGCACAAAACAAAAGTTTTACAGACAATTTGTGAGAAACTGTCTACCAAGAAATACCTTCTTCACAAACAGAGCCATAACATCTTGAAATGAACAACCTCATCTACTCAAGAACGCGAAAACTGTTGAGAAATTCACGGTCGAGTACGAAAAAAGCGAAGCAGGAACCCGACTAGATAACCGGAGACAAACATATCTGCTATAGCTGGCTACTAGCTCCGCGAGCCACTAGGTTGCTGCAGATTATTTAATAATAATAATAACATAAAAAAACTGAAATATCGTCTATAAGAGATGCCGGGCCGGGCTTAACAAAATTTTCACCATTTTTTCAAGACAGAACTACAAAAATTATTAATTTTTCTTCCAAAAAATTTTTGAAGAATTCGAAAAGTTTATTTTTATTGTAGAATTTTATTTTATTTCATCCATAAGTCATAGAATATTAAAAAAAGAGACTGTGATGTTTACATTAGTACACATGCTGAATGCTGAATAACATACCCAAAATGAATATTTATAAATGTGCAACATGCTCAGTTAGTTTCTAAAAAAAAATTTAAATTAAGTCAGTTAGCTTATCATCATAACAACTGGTATCAAATCCTTTAAAATGAAGTAAGTTGCACTTTCACAAGGCAACTTGAAGTTCATGATCATGATCACATGATCAAAACTTAATAGATTGAAATCTATATAAAAATAATGAAAAAGCTTTTTTAAAATATTTTTTCATTAAACACAAAATTTTTATTATCTAAATTCAATTAAAAAAATCTTTTTTTTTTCCAATTGATCTTTAATTAATTTTTATAAAATATTTATTTCAAAATTTTAAAGACAAATATAAAATCCACATCAAAGCATCCAAATAATGTCTTTAAATGACATTTAATATTTATTGAAATATATTACAGCGAATAAAATATTGATTTAGATTTTATTTTACTCAAGATAAAAATTCATATAATTTTCTTCTAAATTAAAGATTAAACAAATCATGTTTAATAAAGTTTAACAATTTTTTATTCAAAAAATTGATTTCAAAAACTTCTATTTGCCTTTGCGGTCACAAAACCATTCTAAAATTGGTTCCTGGTTTATTTCAACAAGTTTTATTCTCCTGTTTGCAGACTCAATACACAATGAGTTTTATGGTAAAAAAAAAATTCATTTTGATCATTAATTTTATTAAAAATAACACAAGTTATGAAAAAAATAGTGATTAAAATTCTTATTCTGTAATATTGGTGACAAAATAATAATAACTGCTGAACAGTTATTATTATCACTATTTTTTAATTTAAAATAAATGTTCATAAAATATTTAGCTTGAACACTCTAAATCACTCAACATTTGCTATCAATCAAACTGCAATTAAAAATTTAAAGTAAATTTTTTTTGCTTTTTTTTGTCTGGCAGATGTGCCAAAAAATACTAATGCTAACAGTAAATCAACCGAATTAAAAAAAGATTTTGAATTTGTCAAACACATTTTGATATATGTGGTTTTAATTTTCTGAAATTACTTTGACCATTGATTTTTTATGTTCGATCAAAGACTGCTACTTTAAATATCCAAATTTTGATTTTTTTTATTTTTTTTCATAATAAAATTTTTGTTTTTAATCTTTAGAATTTTTGTATTTTTAGTATATAGAACCAAATTTATTTATTGAATATACAAAAAATAAAATTCGAAGTGAATTATTAACTTTAAAATAATTAAAGAATTTCGACTAATTATTAAAAGCCTCTGGGTCAATTTGTAGTAAATATCTCATGGTTTTATTATCCTTAAAGACTTTGCTTTTCTCACTAGCTTAGAAAAGCAAAACGAATTGTTGTATCTATTTTAAAAATTGAATTTGTCAGCCGAAATACTACTGAGCATAGAAATTTTTCTAAATTTAAACGCTCGAAACAAAAGAATATTGACCCCTAGGCGACTAATTAAAAATTAATTGTAGTCAAAAAATCATGTGCTCAATCCATATTCGAGTGAGACCATCCAGAGAAGAAATATATCACCTAAATTGCGGACAAAGCGTTTGCATGGACATAATTAAAACCTTGAATGAACTCAAATTAAATTTTATTTTATTTTATTTAGATCTGTGAAAATGACAGATGTTTAGTGGCAATTATTTAGCCGACTCAATTATCAGAATAGTATATTTTTGTATTAAAATTTAAAAAAAAAATTTTCATTTAATTTAAACATTTATTTTTTAAAGTTTACCAAGCATCTAGATTTATTTTTTTTGTTCACCATTTCGTAGTTCAACTTGCTAATGTTTATATTGTTCAGGCCAAAATCAGAATTGTCTAATTATAGGAACACTTTTTATTAGTTTAAGTCAAAATTGATTTGAAATATTTTTTATTTTTGAAAAAAAAAATTAAAGCCTTATTTCTGAGAATTTTCAGTTTGAAGTGTGTTTGGAATCTTTTGAATTTTTTTTTTTTTGAAAATTCAAATTTTTGCATTTAAAAAAAATTAGAAAAAATATTCAAATTAATTTTTTTACTTTTGGCTTACCTGGTAGCCCAAAGATCTCAATGATTCTAATCATGATGTGAAAAATACAATTCTTAGATTGGTAATGGGAAAAAAAAGTCTTGGTAAAATCAGTCTTTGAATTGTTTTGTCAGAATTAATGCAATTTTTATTCGAATATATTTTTTTTTAATTATTTATCATACATAACTTGATACATATCAATGAATTAGTTATTAAAAATCGAATAGCTATTTTCTTTTGGTTTTTTATGAGATATTTCATTGAAGATTAATCACAATAAAAGCCAACTTTTAGGTTTTTAGACTTTGAAACAACAAAAAAAATTATAAACAAGAAAGATAAATCTTTTTTTGAATTTTTTTGCTGAAATTATTAGGCAATAAAATAATCAAATAGTTTCTAAGGTTTTTTCTAATTTCAAAATTTAAAATCATTTACCAAAAATAATATATTTGCATAATAAAACAAATTTTTTTTACACAATTCAAGAATCGAACAAGTTATTTGATGTTAATAACTTTTTTAATTTATTTCGATATTAATTAAAGTTTCAGACGATTTAGAAAAGATAAATTGGATTTATAAAGGGGAAAGTGATCAAGCCAAGCGTTTGATCTTGTTGAAATTGAATTTGATAAATATTATTTTTTTGTTCAAAAGTCCCGTCCTAATATAAATATCTGCTTCCGTCGCAGCTTTTAAGATTTTTTTCAAGAGTTTTTCTTTTGAGTGATTTTGGTCCTAGTTTTTTGTTTCTACTTTAGTAATTTCAAAAATAAATAAATCGACAGAAATTTCTTCTTTTTTTTTTCTACTTTGATTTATAAGAAATTTAAAATTTTGTCTTTATCCAAATAAAAAGCCAGCACACAAAGCTTTAGTCACAATTTAGTCTTTTGATAAATAGTTTCACTTTAAAGTGGCAATAGGAGAAAATCTAGCCAAAATTTTTTCAATCAAGTCTATTTAATTAAATTACTAATTCGCGTCTAAAGAAAGTTTTTTGTTGTAGGAAAATTATAATATTTTGTTTTAGAAAAATTGACAACTGTGAAACATTATTTCGTAATAAATTTCAAAAGCTCATAAATCAAAGTCAACATTTTCATTTTTTCTATTCTTTGGTGGTTAACTGTATGCTGTGACAGATAATTTTTTTGAAATACTCAATTTGCCCGCAACCGGACACAGCGATAAAATCATTTAATTATTTTAGGCCTTTCTGGGGGCCAAGAAAAACCAAAATAGATAAAATAGTTCAAATTTTCTGAAAACCTATAGATTAAATAGCTGCTAGTGTTGCTTGACTTTTATCATGAATTTTTCACTTCTCTCATAGGAGGTTAATTGAATTGCGAAGATAAGTTTGTGCTATCTGGTTTAGAAATGCGTTATCGAACAAATTATTTTTTGCATGGCAAAAAATATTCGATTAGCAAAATTCCTGATGGGCACAGTTGCGAAAAATTGCTAAGCAAAATATCGATATTTATAGATGATTGAAGCTTTTGTTTTTAGAAAAAAAAAAAAACAAAAAATAAAATCATTTTAGCATTTTTGTGTATTTGTGTTGCAAACATAAACACAGGTACCCGGAGCCGTTTGGCGACGGGTCGAAATGTTTGCCAGCAAAAAAAGAAAAATAAATAAACTACACAACAATAATAAACTCTTAAGCAAACTAGGCTTTGTGTATAGAAATTTTATTTTTTTTTGTTGTTGTTAACAATCCATTATCAATATTTTAACTTGTTTTTTTTTTAATAAAACAAACAATTGCTAATCTATAATAATCTCCGCTCATTATCTATCCGTAGTCCATTCATACTGGACTCTATATTCACTTGGTTCATTTTTTTGGTCTAAACTGTGATAAAGATGGAAAAATGTTTTCTACTAGGGGTTGAATAGACCTATTAAAGAAAAGAAAGACTAATCAAGTTTGATACGTCATCTGTTTTAATGCAAAGACAAATATGTTTTATATGGCAATAGAGTTATTTTGTTGTTTTAAATTTAAAGAAACCCACTAGTTTAGAGGATACGACAATCAATAGGGTTGACAAATGTTCAACAAGGTCAATAGATACTTGAATGGTAAATGCTATTTTTCTCAACAAACACTCTTGGTCTCTCACAAATAGAAGATAAGTGCTCGCAGGACTTTTGTTTTTAACTGAGCTGAATTTAAGGGACATTGAGAGAAAAAGACATAGAGAGAGAGAGAGAGAGACTGAGAAAATAAACGATGCATTAAAGCCTATGGTCCATAAAGCATTCACAAGAGCACAATCACTGCTCAATTTAATTGTGTATTTTGTAATAGAAAAGGGCTACATGGATTATTAAATTTAGGAATCAAACAGATATTGGTATTTATTCATAATTTATTCGAATCATTTTTGAATCGAACAAGTGATGCAACCGGCTTGAGTTTAAATAGCACACAAATTTGAGCGTGTTAATTGAACAGCACTCAAGGCAAAGCAATAAAGACAAGCAGTCATAAAAGTTTTTTTTTTTTTTTTTTTTTTTTTTTTACAAAAATGATTAATAAATAGTTGAGATTTTGTGTTGAGAGCATAGTTGATATTGTTGCCGACTAGAACGGCGCATTGTGTGCACTTAATTCTAACAAACTTGAATTAAAAAAAAAAGAAATATTTTTTTTCTAATTTCTAGATTATAATGTAAGATTGATTGTTTGCATACAAACACAGCGAGAGTTGAAGAGCGATATAGAAGAAATAGGAAAATGCGCTTGGTCGTCGACAACTGGATACTGACGACTATTAGGCACAAAAATGAGGACCAACAAGTCAAAGCGAATAGCTTAACAGTAGATCAACGTGTTGAACAAGAGCAAAATTTGTTCGATACAAGCCACGATTTGGACTCATCCCATTCTAGTAGTGTATGCTAATTTTTTTTATTTTTTTCTCTTTTTTTTTCTTCTTTTTTCTTCTTCTTTTGTGTTGTTGTTGTTGTTGAAATAGAAAATTTGCTCATCTGACCACCAAACGTTCGAAACACATGTTTTAAGCTTCAGCTATTTTTCTAATTTTGATAACTAAATTAGCATTTGAGATAGGCAGTAATTGAAATCAGACGCTAATTGTCAAGGAATTTGGTGTAGTTATCTATTCAACATTCCTAGCATTAACCTTTCAGTTCTGTTCAACTAATCTTTTTTTTTTGTTTTGTTTAGCTTTAATTTAATTTATTCTATTCTATTTTTCTTTTTGTGTTTGATATCGATTTTCAGAAATCGCTGAATCAAATAGAAGCAGATGAGGACAAGATGCAGAGTGATGCGGCCGACATCATTAAGGACTTTGCGTCCTATCTCTACAATGTGCTTGACGTGAGCTCGTTTGGCCAGGTCGAAGCTCACTTGGACCAGTTGGCCAAGATGGTGCGCCACTTGAACGACGAGCATCGAGTGCTCAGAAACGAGCTCGACAAGCAATTTTTTGATGACCAAAATCAAATAGTCAAATTTGTCCAGGACACGCTTTGTATGAAAAATTTGCTCATGTGTCAATCTGTGTCGGTGCTCGAGCGAGCCAACGTGAACATACTCGAGAGTGTCGAGTGCCATCTCGACCATCACAGCTGCGCCAAAGTAAACAGAATGCTGCAACAGATCCAAAGAGCCAACGGGTCCTTGATCGACACAGTCAAAACTTTGCTCAAACAAAACATAAATCAAATGAAAAACTATGTACATATTTGGAACGAGTTCGAGCATTTGTGCGAACACTTGGACACCATTTTTTCCCAACACACTACGCCTTTTGTCTGTTCAATTCAGGTGAGTTCATTTTTTTTTGTCTAATTATCATAATACAAACTGTTCATTTTGCTTTATTTTGTTATTTTGTGACTGTTGCTGTTACAGTTACTAATAAATGAGAATAAATTATGATTCTTTAGAAATGTTCAAGATTTTAATTTTTGAATCAACAAAGCAATTATAAAAATACCTCTGAATCTAGCAATAATAAATTAATTATCAAGATAAGAGCTATTGAAAATAGTGTTTAGAGTGTTTATGTTTAGATACAAGATGTGAACAACGATTTAGCATTTCATGCAATTTTTACTTGTCTTTTTTAACATTCTCTAAAACTATGTGGAATGGTATTACCTACCGTCAATCTTTACAAATTATCTCATGGCTCAGTACATTAGACTCGGTTAGAGACCAAATTTTTTCAATTTCATTTTCACTTTAACCCATTGTGTTATAAAGTAGAATAAAAAAAAAAAACGTTTATTTATCAAAAACAATTTTAATTGTGACTTACAGTCTGATTTTTTTATTTATTATAAAGTCTTGTTGAATAAAAAAATTGAAAATAAAATTAGCTTTTGAGCTTGTACTATGTGATTTTTTTTTTCAAATTTTAATCCGTGCCAAAAATGGCTTTTTATACTTTTTTACTTTCCATTATTTTTTCGAAAAACTCACTAAATCAAATAAACAATTTTGACTTTACCCTTTTATTTATTCACAAAACATTTAAAAAATATTTATTTGTAGTTATAAAATTTAATTTAATTAGAAAAAAATTAAATCTTTTAAATTTAACGCAGTTTTCTCAAGGCCTTAAAAAATTTAATTTTTAAATTGTTTGAACTTTTCTACGATCTTTGATCGAATATAAGAGTGTGAATAAAACTAAAAACATTATACATATTAATTAATTAAATTAATTAATTAAGTTTGTATCTTGCTACCCATCTTTTTCACATCATGTATGTCATATAATTGCAGAAGAAGAGCAAAACTTCGAATGTGCAGTTTGCGCTCTTTTCGAATGTTAGCTCGAAGCCTTTTTAAATTAATTTTTAAATAAAAATAACTATTAAAAAAAAAAAAAACTTTTTCACAAATAGAGTGATGCTAAGATGGAACAAACTAAAAGCACAAATTTGTGAATCAAAAACAGTTAATGCTTTTAAAAACAAGTTTGACAAAGCGCAAACAACTTTAGCTTCCATAGCTAGGAGTCTTCTGCCTCCAAGCTTCGACAAATGACCAGACGTGGGTCATTTTACTGAAGTTACTTTTTATTATTAGTATTATTTTTATATTCAAGCTTAATTCTAATAAATGTAATAATTAAATTTATAAAAATTCTAATTATTTAAAGACTCTTTACTTTATAACATTTAATTTTATTATGTGATAACTAATTACTTAAAATGACAACTATTACTTTTAATTTACGATTCATACATTCAATCGACTAATTTTTATGTTGACTAATCAATATAAATAAATGACGATTTGATCTTTTTTGGTTTTGTGAAATTCAGTACAAAATGATAAAAAGAACAGAAAAAATGTAAAAAAAATTGAATAACTTTTTTTCTAAAGATTTAAACTTAGTTCTGTAAATGCAACATAGTGCAACTTTCAAAGTTGCATCAAATATCTAAGCCTGCTAAATTTGCAGAGTTATGCAGAAATTAAATTTCAAAATAATCGAGCGTGGTGCATTTTGCAGAGATTCTGCACACCATTAGCAGACCTTTACAGTTGATGCAAATTTTAATGTTGCACCATGCTGGATTTACAGAATTTTTTTAAAAACTTTTAGATAAAAAGTTATTAAATTTTTCAATACTTTGTTCTGTTCTTTTGTACTGAACTTCACAAAACCATCATTTTTTAATTGACGTTTAATCAAAATAAATGACACTTTAATATATTTTCTTATTTAAATACTACCCAGTGCTTATCTTAGTGAGTAGATTTAGATCATAATTTGAGAGTAATTTTATTAAATAATTAAACATTTATTAAATTTAAACATTTATTTGATTCTGTTTGAATATTTCATATTTGATTATCTCACTGGCTTTTTTAAACTTGGAAACAATTTCTAATGATATATTTTTTAATTAATAGTAAAATTAGAAAGTGTCTATTCATATTCTAATCTTTAAAGTTCTAGTATTTTTTTACCTATGGCCATATGGCTTCTAGATCTGACCCAAAATTTTAATAAAATAATATCACAAGCATCTTGTTAATATTTATTTAAGATAATATTCTTTTGCTGTAAATGCTTTGCATTTTTCTATTAAAAAAAATCTGAAAAGACAATCAATGATCTTGTTTAAAAAGTCTTTTAGTTTATTAAAAAAATCTTTGCACTACATACTGTAATTTTATTTTGATTTTTTTTTGCTATGATTTTAATTTTCGAAAAAAGAAATAATTTTTTTAATTTATACTAAATTCTACAACGTCGAATATGGGGCCAAATATTCAAACAGACTTCAAATTTTAAAAATTAAAAAAAAATTAGTTTTAATAAAAATAAAGTATGATATTCAATTCTTATTTAAATTTGAACAATATTTTAATAATTTATTTGAATTGTTTAAATGATCGAATTTAAATTTTTTAGAATTTTTTAATTTTTATCTATTTAGACAGATCCTTTTTTTTTCTTGTAAAAATTTATTCTTTTAAAATATAAAAAAATCAAATTTTTTTTGAATTGTCTTGAATTTAATATTTGTATCAAAATAGATTAAAATCTTTAACATCATTCAAAAGTGATTTCCATTTTATCACTTGTTCTCACAATTGATTGAGTCATTAGTTCAAGTTTGAGATACTACTTTTTACAACCACTTTTTTATATCAACTTCACCAATATTTATTTGACTAGATCATTTTGGACAGGCTTTCACATATTAAATATTTTATTTTACATCTTGGAATCACATTGTATATTATCTGGTAAATGATCGATTTAAAAAGCAAATACTTGATCGTGACTTGAGTCCTTGAGTGGTGTGGTCGTGGAATCTCGAAAAGTGTAATCAGAAATAGAAACTTTATAAACTAAAAACTTGAATAATGATTTAGAAAATTAAAGAAAAAAAATTAAAAATTATGAACACTTAAAATTCACTATCGAAAAGTATCTACTTTATTCTTACAATTTTTTTATTTTGTTTCACTTTTTTTTAATTTTATATTTTTTTTACATCGCTTACAAGGCGTTCATTGAATAAACAATAATAAAAATAATAAATGGAATTGATCGTAGAAAAAAATCCTTCAGATACACCACTAAGTTGCTAAGTTTTAAATGAGTAGAATTTAATTCTTTAAAATAGCCACCTCAAAAGATTCAGAGTCTAAAGTAAGTTAGATGCATAGAATCTTTTTGCTAAAAAAACCATGCTATGGTGAAGCCTTTAATAATTTTTCATTATTACAGTCAATGTCATTTATTCAGAAAATTAAATTTTTTTCAAAATCATTTATTTTAGCTTGATTTTCCCTAAAGCAACATTTAATATAATTATTTTTTTTCAATAGTCTAGATTGACATATCAAGTCCAATTTAAATTTTTTTAATGAAATGATACAAAAATCAGTTTTGCAAATTTATCACTAATATTTTGTTAGCATTTATTTGATCCTAAAAGCAATATAAAAATATTTATATTGTTTTTTAAATTCAGAAACTATTTTTCTTTCTTAATTAATAAGTAATAAACCAAAAATTAGATTCAAAGTCACACATTTTTGCTTGTCATTTAATTTTTAAAATTTATATTTGAATGAGAAAAAAAAGGAATTGGAAAATCAATGATAAATATATAAATTTAACATCAATTAATTAAATATGATAATTTTTGTTTATTTTTGTTAATATTTTATTTGCCATACTAAAATAAAGGCATCTTGAAGTAGATTCAAAATTCAAAATATCATTTCAATTCAAAGAGTTTATCTTTAAATATTAAAATTAAACTTTGAATTAATTTAAATAGTTTTAATCTAACATGCTTATGAAATGGAGATCAAAAAAAAAATTTTTAAAAAATATTTTCTCAAACCATTGATAAAATTGATTTTTAAATTTCAATTTATCAACTCATTTTTTGTAAAGTTATTTTTTTAAAAAATCGGTAGGAATGATCGATCTTTTCATTTTATATTTTTTTGAAATTTGATATTTGATTTAAAATTTTAAATTTAGTTTTAAAAAAAAAAATTCAAAATAATCTTCACAAAAATGAGGTAACATCTTTAAATTTTAATACCGATTTTGTCAACGGATTGAAAAATCATGAGACACTGTTGCCTGGTCAGAAAAAATTTATAATATTAATTTTTCTTTATTGTTTTAAAAAATCGTTAACAACTAAAAAACTTAAATAATAATACAAACAATTTCTTAGTCATCGGTTCGCTTTGATATTTTTTTTCATTCAAATTTAATTATCAAAATTAAAGCCTTTAAAAATAAAAGTCCTTTTTAAAAAGAGTTAAAAGAATCGCCAATTGTTGAAGAATTAAATAAGAGATAAAATTTTAAAAAAATTTTTTTTGAAACTTTTGTGTGTAATAACAAATTAAAATAAAAAAGTTAACTGAAAATTTTAAATTTTTTTAATTACAAGAAAATAACAAAATAATTTTTTTCGCTTCTAGTTCCGATCGATTTCGATCGAAATCAACAATAGCATAAACCGCCTCAAAGAAAAACTAAACACCCTGACATCTATTTTGTCCGAAGCTAAATATTTCGAGCTTAAAAATTTGATAGTCATTTACGAAATAAAGTTTAAAAGACTCAAGGAATCAAATGAGACAGAGAATGCTACACCTGAAGCCATGGTTCCTTCATCTGCTCGTCAAATAGTCCGCTTGAATCAAAAGCAAACTGAAAGTCCAATCAACTGGTCTGGCAAACTGTCCAACTACCAAATCAGACACAAGACCACAGTTACTTGTGACAAATCGACGTTCACTGTAAACAATGAGTCGACACAGACCGAGTCTATTGTGTACGAAAGTGTGATGCAGTCAGATGGCAAAAAGATGCTTTTGGAAGCCTACTTGAGAAACAATGGCAATTTGGCATCGTGTTCCACATCGAGCAAAAAGAACAAAAGCGAGTCTGGCACAGGAATGATGCGCGAGAGCGGAATTGGTACAGCCAATGATGACGACTCGTTGCCGCTGACCGATGCCGAGAAACACTGCGACGATGAGGACAAACTAAACATTTCTGTTGAAACATATCCCGTCGACACTCACAAGAAATATGTGCGCAAGAAAACCAACAAGCTCAAATCAATGTCAACATTGTCGAGCTCGTCGACTTGTTCGTCCTCAAAGACCCAGTCTAATGTGGTGTATCAACGAAAGAACAAAAAAGCAAAACAAGTGTCACCACATGAGCTAAATCAACAAATGTCAAGTCAATCCTTACTAAGATTTTTAATGCAAAAATTAATAAAATTTATCTTTATTTTTCTTTTGCCTATCTTATTTATTCTTCTCTTTCTAGCTTATGTATTGTATCGTAATTATTTGAATCCTAATTGTTGTGACATGAAACGCAATTATCTTTTAATTAATGTAACATAGAATCGATCGATCGTAAAATTGCCCACAAAACAAAACCGGTTACCAACTTATCTGACTTCGAGTTTAATTTTTTTTTTTTTTTGTTATTGTTGAGAATTAAACTTTATGTTCTGGTCATTTTTAGCTTTTTTTTTCCATTTTTTTTTTGAAACCATTTTAAATAATTTTATTAATTATCTCATTTTTAGCTATTATTAATAAATAAATTTAATTTTTTTTCTTCCAATTTTTAACTTTCAAAACAAGGATTAAAATTGCTTGGATTTTTCAAATCAATCTAGGCTATTGAAAAAAAATAACTATATAAAATTTTGTTTTAGCAAAAAACTATCTAAAATAAATTTGAAAAAAAAAAATTTAATTTTCTGAATAAATAACACCAACTGTAATAATGAAAAAAGTGCCCAAGAACAATTCAAAGGTGAATCTCACATATGAAAAGGAAAAAAAATAAAATTTTAAATTTTGAATAGATCATTTGAAAAAAAAACGAGTCATCATATATTCTTATAATTAATTCAATAAACTTTCCTCAAATTTAAAACAAAAATATATTACGCAAACTAATAACAAAAATAAATAAAATTATCTAATTTAAAACAAAAATTAATTACTCAATTATTTACTTAGTAAATATTTCCGTTGGGCTTATTTTTTGGGCGCAGCCTTTTGGATTTTTAGGATCTATTCTTTTTTCTTCATTTCACATTTCACAATTTTGTCAATTTGGCCTCTTTCGTATTTGAAGATTTCGGAAAAAAATAAATTTTTGCTCTTATGATTGATCTTGACAAGTTGGAACCAACCAATTCTTGATACTCTAAAAAACGAATTTTCGGTGTTGAATTGAGGCTCAAAGAAATAAATTGAATAAATAAATATTTTTATTAATTATTAATAAATAAATTTCAAAAAAAAATTTGAGTTTTCGAACAATTGTAAATTTATCTTTTAAAAAAAAATAATTATAACATAAAAATTTATCGCTGGTTCTTTATTAATGTAATGCTTAATAAGCTTGAATGATCCTTCTGATGAGATATTATAAAAATTTTATCATCACTCACCTTAAGATCTTTACTTATTACTTTACTTATTCCTAAACTTACTTATCCATTTTGAATTTACGCGACCACCACACAAATTTATGTTTTCGTCTCCCTAAATGGTAAGGAAAACCAAACTATTTTACATATCCTCTTAGTTTTTTCCATCTGTGATTTAATTGCAATTGACAAGTTTTTTTTGTTCGGTTTCAATATTTTAATAAATTTAAAAAAAATAATAAAATAATTTAAAATTAGTTAAAAAAACTCAAAAAAGAATTGATTTTATTTATTAAAAAAATCCAAAAAAAATTAATACATCTCTTTTAATAAATCTAAAATAAGTTGAATATTCATTCTCATTAAAACTTGATAAATTTTATATTTTTTAGAAATATCCAACTCTTTTTAATCAGTAATTACAAAGCCAATAATTAATACGATTTCATAAAAATAATCTTTAGAAATTCAAGAAAATCTGCTTTCAAAAATCATTTTTAAATTTTTTCAAAAATAAATTCAGTCGGACAAATTCAACAATGGAATTTTTAAATTAAAATTTTTGATTTTTTTCTATAAAATCTACATAACTGAATATCCAAGGCTTGAAATTCAAAATGGATAAGTAAGTTTCGTGATAAGTAATCACTTATGAAATGAATAAATATTATTTTATTGTCATTAGCATGATAAAAAATCGAAATCACTTTTATATAATATAATTTAAAAAATAGCCAAAAAAATTTTTTTGTTTAGATCTAAAACTCGCTCTGCAAAATGTATCAGTTGATACAAACTCTGTGTCGTTCAATTGCAGTTTCTTTTTTTCGTTCTTTGCTCCAAAATTCGAAATGCCCCGGATCAATTAAGCGAAATAAATAAATCAGAATTTATTTCTAAATGATTTTTCATATTTAGTTTTCTTTTTAAAGTCTAACAAGTGCCTTCAAAAAAGTTTGTAATAGAATAAAAATCTTCAAGATAAATTTTGATTAATTTCTTTTTTTACTTGTAATTTAATTGCTCATTATTTTTTTTTTAAATAAAAATACTTAAATAAACTGAAGCTTTTTTTTTGAATTAAAATAAGACTCAAAAACGGAATAATAAATTTGCGTAATTAAAAAAATTTAAAAAAAAATCGATAAATAAATTTATCGAAACAATTAAATGTCATCAATTTTTAAATTTTTTTTTTTCATTAAAACAAACATTTGAAAAACCAAGAAGTTTGTTTCTAAAATTTTTGAATCAAATTTTAATTTTCTCAAAACAAATTAATTTATTAATTAATTAATTAGATTTTGAAATTTGAGCAAAGGTGAAATTTAAGTTAGTCAACATCAAAAATTTTTATAACTTAAAACTATATTTACTCACTATTAAAAATCAATATTTCTCAAAGATTAGATTTATTCCGAATCAAGATAAAACTCTCTAGATTTTAGATGTATCTAACTTTGGTAATTTAATTCGAATGGGATTCACTTTCAGCAACTTTGTCAAGATTAAGATTAATTTTTATTGTTAGAAATTTTAATAAAAAAATTTAAATTTTCTATCTTTGATAAATTTATCTAGTTAACTCTAAAATATTTAAGATTTAAATAAGCATAAATTATTACTTTTTTTTTTAAATTCAAGCATTTTTTGATAAACAGTGATTTTTAATTCCATTTTTGTTTTGTTCTCTAAACAAATTATCTGCTCAAACTAGTTGAATTATCCATGTAAATAAAATTTTGGCTTTTTTACATTTATTTATCAAAACTCAAACAGTTTTGATGCTGTAACTTTTATGTTTATTTTATGAATTAAAAAAAAATGAAAAAAAGTTTTTTATTGGAAATGTACAAAAAATTGTTAATAATCAAAATTTAACTTTTGCATCACCAAATTTCTAATTTTTGATTACATTGGAGATTAAACTGAACAAAGTACATAATGACAAAGTCAATAGACAATCTAGTCAAAAAAGTCTTTGGAACATATCGACAAGGCGAATGCTTTGTGATCAAATTTTAGGCAGGTAATCTTAGCTAAGCATGAAAGCAAGCACCACCACATGATTAGTCTAATGCTGAAAGTGAACTAAACAATCAATCTAGAATGGTTCGAATTAGGCAGGCCTCATGACCTTTTTTTGGCTCTCCATTGTTTGTTATTTGGAGCAAAATATCTGCTATGATTTATTCTTATCTAAATAGAGATTTTTCTCGAGATATATCTTAAAAACATTTATCTTGCAAGGCATCGAATTTAGATGACTTTCAAGGAGGGCACTTTCAATTCATTTTGCAAGCGTTGTTTTTCTACTTTTCTTCTACTTTTCTTCTACTTTTTTTCTGTTTGGTTGTTGTTGTTGTTGATGATGATGATGATGTAGTTGAAACCGTAGCTGTATTGCAATTGTTATGCAATAGTTAAATGAAATTATATTTTCAAACAGGTAAAAGCAAATTGTGTAAAGCATATACAGCAGTAATGTTGATGTTGCCAACCACTAGTTATGATTTTAGTTTTCTTTCAAATCTAATGTAAAATAAAGAGAGAAATAATTTTGTTGGCATATTATAAAAGCTAAATTTATGAATATTTACACGTATTAAATAAAAAAATTTTTTTTTTTTTTTTCATTTTTATTACAAAGTGATAAATTTAAATAAATTTTAATTTTTCAATTTTTTTCTTTTTTTTTCTATTTTGTTGCTGTTATTGCTTTAATATTATTTTTTATTGAGTGTCTGTGTGTGTGTGTGTGCGTTTGTTGCGATTACTTTTATTGCTGTTGTTGTTGTTGTTGCCGACGAAATTATAAAATGTCAGAATTAATCTATTATGCAATCTCAAATAGCATACTTCATTTCTAGAAATGTACACCCAATGTAGTATAATTTATGCTAAGCACACACAGCATAGTGTTTGGAGAATTTGGAGAAAGCTTGATGTCAATTAAAAATAAAAAGAAAAAAGAAAAAGAATAGAAAAAAAAGCTCTCTCTCTTTCTCTCTCTCTCTCTCTCTCTGCCGAATGTTTTTGTTAGGAATTAGTTTCTCTCATTACCTGATCTATCTATTTATCTCTTTCTTTCTGTGTGTATTTGACTGGTGCATGAAGAACCTTGATAAATGTTTAGATTTGAGCAGAAAATGTCTACGAATCGAATACCACTTAATGTGGACCACTTTGGCTATGGGCGACCTAGTGGCGGCGGCGTCCGAGCAGAGGCGCCAGTGTTCGGCATGGACAACATGATGGACGAGACCGAGAGAATAAAGAGCCGCATGAAAGAGTTCGAAGAGCGGTGCCGAAAGTGGCGCGAAGAAGTCTTTGGCAAAACGTCTATGCTCAACGAGGACATGAACAAAAGCGACAGCTTTGATCAGCGCGTGCCATTCGCCGCTGCCGACACCAGGGCCAACTCAGCAAGTGCAGCGCCAACTACTCACAAGACCTACATTGAAGAGTGTGCCAATGGAAGCAAAAAGTACCGCATTGACATCCAAATCGGCGACTACAAACAAAACGAACTGATGCTCAGCTCGAATGGCAACACTTTGATAATTAAGGGCGACCGTGAACTCGTCAACGGCTCCAGCACAGAGAAAAAGTCATTCAACCGCGAGATAACACTGCCCGACTATGTGGACATGAGCAAGCTAAGTGCCAATTTGATCGAGGCGCCCACTTCTCCTGCCTCTAGTCTGATGGCCGCATCTTTCAACAATCAGCTGGAAATCGAGGCGCCCATCATCATGCAAAAGTATTCGTACAGAAGATCGGCTTTTGACAAGTCGCCGATGCGCGCCTCTGCTCCAACTAAACAAACAAAGTTCACCACTTCTGCTCCTTGTGCTAATGCCAATGCTTCTGCTAATGCTAATGCTGCCGGGCCGTCGTCATCAACGTCACTCTCTCAGACCAAACACCAATCGCACACTTCCAAGTCCACCACAACCACAACCACCAGCAGTAGCAGTAGCAGTAGCAAAAGCGAGCCACTGGTAAAACTCGGCCACACAACAAACAAAGGCTCTGTCTACGATCTGAACATGAACATAGACGACAATTTCAGTCGCACTGGGGCCTCGCACCAGGCCAAGTCGACGAGCGGCGCCGCTGCCGAGCTCATGCCAGGCTATCCCGTGTACGACAGTGGCCAAGGCTGTGTCGTCTACAAGTTTGATCTGAGCGACTTTGACCAGTCGGACATTCAGCTCACTGTCACTGTGGACAGAACACTGGAGATCAAGGCGACCAAGCAACAAGTGGACACGTACGGAAAAGTGTATCATGAATTTAAGCGCGAGATTGTGCTCGAGCCCGAAGTCGACCCCAATTTGATCAAGAATGTGCTCCACGAAGGCATACTCACCATCAAAATTGCCAAAGCCACCAACACAGACGGTGTCGGCTCGGTCAGCAACAACCACAACTTGCAGGCTCCAAATGGCTTCAAAGAAATCTACACCGACGACGGTGCACTGACCAAACTAAATGCTGACTTCAAAGGTTGACACTTTTTTCCTTTTTTTTTCTTTTTTTTTCTCTTGACAAAAAACTTTATTTTTAATTAACTAATTAGGAAATTTATTTATTAATTTTTTTTGTTTATTCGCTCATCAAGGCTACAGCCCGGAAAATGTGAAAATTGTTTTGTCGGCAAACAATGTTTTGAAAGTGAGTGCCAATCAACAGGAGGTGGGTGCTAACAATGCCAGTGTTCAAAAAGAGTGCACCAGACAGTACACGCTGCCCAATTGGGTTCAGCCCGAGAACATGAAGGCCACCATGTCACGTGATGGACTTTTGACCATTGATTTTTTGGCAAAAAAATAACAATTCAATTGTGAATAGAAAAGAAGATTAGTTTTTTAGTTTTTTTTAGTTTTTTTTTTATTTTATTTTGTTTATTAATTCTCAGTTTTCTAAAAGTGTTCGGCTCCTCTTTTTTTGTACACTCGTAGATGTTAATATTGAACGAGGAGGACTGTGCTGCGCGCTAAATATAAATTAGATCTTTCTTTTTTTTTTTTTTTGTTTTTTTCATTTTTTCAACTTTTCAACTTTTTTACTTGGCTTTTTGGAAATTTTAGAATTTTAGAAATTAATGCTTAAATGCCGAAATTTTAGAAAATATATATTTTTTTAAATAAAATTTTTTTAGCTAGAAATAAATAAGAAAAGTGTCTCTTGATTTTTTTTCTTAATTTTTATTGAAGATTTTTTTTTGAAATTACAACAGACATAAAACTTTATTTTTTGTTTAGTTCAAACTCAACACAATATTAAATGTATATTAAATTAACTTTAGCTAAATGAAAGTCTTGTTACACATTAAGCAATTACCTTGATGTTTGAAAAAAGTGTTGTGTATTAAAATAATTTGAGTAGGGAGGCCATTGGCAAAGCTTAATCATTTATTTTTCATTTAAAATAAATTACGTAATTTTTTTTTTTTAATTTGTTCTAATTTGATACAGCGAAAAATAAATAGAGATTATTTTTATTTTTTATCACAAACAAAAACACCTTGAGGAAAATGGCAGTTTAAGTAAATATTTTGAAAAAGCTTTGGCTTCGAGCTCTTTCTCTCTATCTCTTACAAAACTCCTCGAGTCTATTTAATTTTTTAATTATGATCAGATTTCAACTTGAATTGATAATTTAATAAAAGCTTTAATATTTATTATTTTTTTGTTAAATTTAAAAATATTGAATTTTATATTCTAATTGCAAACTTTAATGATATTCATTATTCTTTATCTTTTTGAAATGTTATATATATGTTTTTAAAAAATAAACTAATTGACCACAATAATATAAATTATGGATTAAAATTCCTTAAAAAAAAAACAAAAATAAGATTTATATATTTTAATTTAAATTGTAATTTAAGTGTGTTTATTTTTAATTTTTTGAATTTTAAATTCAATCAAATTAATTAAATTAATTATTAGTTTAAGATTATTTTAAAATTTAAAGTTGATTCAGGATTTATATCATTTCAAGATTCAGGTATATGCACTTAAAAAAAAAAATTAATTCATCTCTTGGTACGTTTAAGTTTTGAAGGCAGTTTTCCATAGACACACAGATTCCATTTGACATTCTTTTTAGTCAAATTGCTTTAATAGGATTTTTTACTTATTTGGTCACATTACCAAAAGCTTTCTCTAATATCAGTGATTATCTGGATAGCAACATTCTCCTTTGATTCTTTTCTTCGAAAATTTTTTCTAAGTAAACGTTTTCAATAGTTCTTCTTCCAAATTTTAGTAAAAGTTTCTGTAATTTTGATTTTACTGGCTTCTCTAAATAAATAAAGTAAATTAGTGCGGGATCTTTTCCAAGTACCAAGATTAGTTTTATCATCAAGCCTTGCAGAGGGCGTTGTTCGTTTCAATTCAATTCAGAAAAACCTGAATAAGATAATTTAGTTCTGGAAAATGCAAACGTGAAAAGAATACTTTTTAACGACACGCAAAATTCAGAACATTGCAGAGATTTTTGCAGACTTATATTTTACTGAGATGCTTGATTTTTAGCAAATTTTCAAATTTTACAGAACTAAATTAAGCAATCGGTCGGGGTTGTGAAGTTCGTTTCAATTCGATCGTTTCAATTCAGCTAAACTTGAATAACTATTTAGAGGAATAAGTTTTTTTCTTAATTTTTTTTGCTCAAAAATTAAGCAAATTTGCTTAATTAAAAATTTAAATTAAATTTTTTTTATTTTTTTAAATAGTTGTTTTTTTTAACAACTATTTTGACCTTAATCGAGAAAATAAGTCAAATGTATCTTTTTGATCATGAGCTGGCCTTCAGCACTACCTGGAACCCTAAGTATTTTTTGACTGAAATCGGCACTTCCATTGACAACATTGGTCAACGAATTAGCTCTCATTTTGCCATGATAGAGGAAAAAATTGAGGAAATCGGAAATGTTTTGATAGCATCTCTGAAAACCTCTGCAAATTTTGAAGAAAAAATCAAAAATTACCCTAAACGAAATGCTCAATTCGGAGCCTAAACTTACTTTTTTGAAGAATTTCTACTCAGAAAAGTTGTATAATGACATGTATAATTCGATCCTTAAATCCTTGCAATTCTTGGCACAAGCTTGTGGTTACGAATCGACAAATAATTTGGTGAATATTAATCCAGATGGTGCTGATGCACTCTATTACTTGCGGCTTAAGTCAGGCGACGACTTGACACGGAACAATAATTCACAAAAAGACCACTTTCTGTCAGCTCGGTTCTCAGAGACACTGACTGGTCCGACAGCCATAAACTGGAAAAAGCAATTCTCAAGTAAGTTAGAAAATGTGCTAAGTTTTACTTCTGAAAAAGATGCAAAGTTTATTTTAGAAAAATTGAACCAGAAGTTAAATTTGATTTGAATTAGACAAATATTATTAATTATTTTTTTAATTTTAAAACAAATAATTTGAATGCTGAATTTTTGTGGATTTTATTGAATAACATTTTTACTTTATTTATCTACATTTTGGTAATAATTTTGGTAATTTTAAGTTACTCAGATTATTAAGTAAAGATGACATTTTTTTAGGCCATTTCAATGACCGAAATTCTCGTAATTTTTTGTAATTTAACCTTTTCTTACATTTTTAATTTTACGCAAAATTAAAAAAAAGACCCTAGATTCAAATCAGTAATGTAAATTTAATTTTTTTCTCATTATATTAATTATTATTTATAAAAGGAATCTTTCAAACCAAGCGAAACGATTAAAAAATTTGAATTATTTTTTAAAATAGATTTTTCTAGCTTAAAAATTTAAATGAACATTTTCAAATTATTTCAAATAATGCAAAATTATCTATTGTTGAAAAATTTTTAAAAAATCTGGAAAAAAACCATAATTGATATAAAATTTTCCTTCTCTGTGCTGGGACCTTGACGTGGTGGAAGAGCTTGAGTCTTGTCGAAAGTCTTAGACATAGTCGAGCGACGAAGGCAGGAGGACTAACGTCAGCACAAAACATGCTTGGGGCTAGCATTCCCATCATGTCTAACTAAATTGCTAAAGAAACCGAAACGCAAAACCAAAAAACTAGCGTTGAGAAAGGACGGGACCTTTTGGTTAATTTGACGAGTATGGCTGAAAGCCGTGAGGAGGGTCGTACTCCGATTCCGAAATTTCTTAACGCGAAAAACCCTATACGAATCGGAACATGGAACGTGAGAACCATGTGGAAAACATCTAAATCAGCTCAAGTAATCGACGTCATGTCAAAATACCGACTTGATATCCTCGGAGTAAGCGAGTGCCGTTGGACTGGATCAGGTCGAAGCGTCAACAAGGACGGAGTATCAATACTATACTCCGGAATGCCTCAAGATGGCAGTCATATTCATGGTGTTGCCATAATGTAATCAAAAAAAAATGTTATGCACCGACCAACGTAGCTAGCATTGAAAAGAAAGAAATCTTTTACGATGGATTACGAAAAATCGTAGAAGAGGTCCCTCGCCACGATGTTCTAATTGTGATGGGTGATATGAATGCGGTGGTGGGAAGCAAATATATAGGTTTTTGAGTCAGTGATAGGTTCACACGGTTGCGGAACCATGAACGAAAATGGAGAAAAATTTATCGATTTTTGTCTAGAAAGTGGTCTAGTTATTGGAGGAACACTGTTTGAGCATAAGGAGATCCACAAACTTACTTGGCGATCACCTGGGGATAGATCACTCAGCCAAATCGATCATATAGCCGTAAGTAAAAGATGGAGAGGATCATTGAAAGATGTCCGTGTTTTTAGAGGTGCAGACGTCTACTCAGATCACTCACTAGTTGTCAAATCGTTAAAGCTCAAATTAAGGAAATCGTATGGGCAACACAGGAATAAAAAGCAATATAATTTAAATTACCTAATATGCCCGAAAGTAAAAAAGGAATACTGCGGAAAGTTAAGAGCGAATTTTCGAGAGTGTAGTCCAGCAAATGAGTTTTAAAATTTACAGGAGAAGTGGAATATCATCAAGCAAGCTTACTGTAATGCAGCAGATGCCACTCTTGCATATCAGAGTGGATCCAGAAGGGAGTGGATAAGCAATGAAACCTGGACGAAAATTAAGGAAAGATCAGACCTAAAGGCAAAATTACTCCGTTCAAAATCGGAGAGGCTAAAAATCATGATCGAAAAAGAGTACAGCAGCAATTATAAAGATGTCAAGAAGAGCGCAAGAAGAGATAAAAGGGCCTTTATTGATCGAATGGCCAAAATTGCAGATGAAGCCGCGGAAAGAGGGAACTTAAGTGAAACCTTCAAGATCACAAATCACTTTTGCGGATCCCGAACAAAGGTAGCACTGGTGAAAGACAAAGAAGGAAAAACCCTTTCTACAATTCAAGAACAGGCATCAAGATGGGTCGAACACTTCAAGGAAGTTCTCAATCAAAATAATCCGGTTGAGATAATAAGACCTCCGCCACCTGGAGATGACCTCGACATAAACACTAATGCACCTTCGGAATTGGAAATTTTAGATGCAATCAAAGCCTTGAAGAACAGAAAGGCTGGAGGGCCAGATACGATACAAGCGCAGATGATAAAAGCTGACGTAGCCATATCTGTCTCTGTATTGTTTGACCTATTTTCTACTATCTGGGTCAAAGAGGTAATTCCAGAAGATTGGTCGAAAGGACATATCGTTAGAATACCGAAAAAGGGTGATCTTTCGAAATGCGATAATTGGCGTGGAATAACCTTAATTTCAGTTCCAAGTAAAATTTTCTGCAGAATTGTTTTCAATCGTATATATTCTTCGATTGATAAACTCTTGCGCAAGGAACAAGCCGGATTTAGAAGAGGAAGAGGATGCATTTATCAGATATTCGCACTGCGTAACATCGTGGAACAGTGCATTGAATGGAACGCACCCTTTATTGTCAACTTCATCGATTTTAGGAAGGCATTTGATAGTGTTCACAGAGAAACCCTGTGGGCCGTGCTAAGATCGTACGGCATCCCTAAGAAAATCGTAAATATAATAAAGCTATTTTATGATAATTTTGAGTGCAACGTGATCCTGCAGGAGGGTACCTCAGAATACTTCCAAATAAAGACAGGGGTTCGTCAAGGATGCATTCTCTCTCCATTACTAGAATGCATCCTTGACGCAGAAAAAAAAAAAATGATTCTTGACCCTCATCGACTTTGCAATGAGGAGAAGTACTGAAGGGCAGCGAACTGGAATTTACTGGGGAATGCATCTGGGTCGGATGGAAAATCTCGAAGATCTGGATTTTGCAGATGATATTGCCCTAATATCACAAATTGAGAGCCATATGAAGGAAAAGACCGAGAAGCTGAAACGCAACACTGGATATGTTGGCCTAGAGATAAACACTCGAAAAACAGAAGTTATGTGCATAAACAAAAAACTCAATGCACCAATTTCTGTTGGAGATGAAAATCTTAAATGCGTCGACAGCTTTACATACCTAGGTAGCGTGATCAGCAAAAATGGTGGCTCTGAAGAAGACATTCGAAACAGATTAACGAAGGCCAGAACTGCTTTCTTCAAACTAAGGCATATGTGGAAATCGTCATTTCTTCGACTGAGGACTAAATTACATCTTTATAGTAGTCTGGTCAAATCTGTATTGTTATATGGATCTGAATGCTGGAAAATGACTGACAGTGATCTTCAAAAGATCGAAGTATTCCATAACAATTGCCTACGAAAAATTTTAAGAATCTTCTATCCGAAAGTTATTACAATTGAGGAGCTGTACAACAGATCAAGGTCCGAGCAAATCCGAAACACAATACGCAGAAGACGACTTAAGTGGCTTGGTCATGTTCTTAGAATGTCAACAGACAGAATTCCTAGAGTTGCACTATTTTGGACACCTCAAGGAAAGAGAAATGCTGGAAGACCAAAGTTAACCTGGAGGAGAACAGTTAAAAGAGATCTGAGAGAGATGAAACTCACATGGGGACAAGCAGAAATTGTCGCTAAAGATAGGGTAGAATGGAGGGGACATGTGGACGCCTTATGCTCCACTGGGAGTAGAAGATAGATGAAGAAGAAGATATAAAATTTTATTTTTTTTTATTCAGGGTAAAAATTGTTCTCTTATGAAAAAATTTTGCTTTATTAATTGACAATTTTTTAAAAATTATTTGAAAAATTTAATTATAACTAAAAAAATCCATCAATTTAAACCATTTCAAAAATCTTACCTTTCTTTTTTTTATAAATTAATCAATTTAAAATTCTATATATTTTAATTTAAATTGTAATTTAAGTGTGTTTATTTTTAATTTTTTGAATTTTAAATTCAATCAAATTAATTAAATTAATTATTAGTTTAAGATTATTTTAAAATTTAAAGTTGATTCAGGATTTATATCATTTCAAGATTCAGGTATATGCACTTAAAAAAAAAAATTAATTCATCTCTTGGTACGTTTAAGTTTTGAAGGCAGTTTTCCATAGACACACAGATTCCATTTGACATTCTTTTTAGTCAAATTGCTTTAATAGGATTTTTTTACTTATTTGGTCACATTACCAAAAGCTTTCTCTAATATCAGTGATTATCTGGATAGCAACATTCTCCTTTGATTCTTTTCTTCGAAAATTTTTTCTAAGTAAACGTTTTCAATAGTTCTTCTTCCAAATTTTAGTAAAAGTTTCTGTAATTTTGATTTTACTGGCTTCTCTAAATAAATAAAGTAAATTAGTGCGGGATCTTTTCCAAGTACCAAGATTAGTTTTATCATCAAGCCTTGCAGAGGGCGTTGTTCGTTTCAATTCAATTCAGAAAAACCTGAATAAGATAATTTAGTTCTGGAAAATGCAAACGTGAAAAGAATACTTTTTAACGACACGCAAAATTCAGAACATTGCAGAGATTTTTGCAGACTTATATTTTACTGAGATGCTTGATTTTTAGCAAATTTTCAAATTTTACAGAACTAAATTAAGCAATCGGTCGGGGTTGTGAAGTTCGTTTCAATTCGATCGTTTCAATTCAGCTAAACTTGAATAACTATTTAGAGGAATAAGTTTTTTTCTTAATTTTTTTTGCTCAAAAATTAAGCAAATTTGCTTAATTAAAAATTTAAATTAAATTTTTTTTATTTTTTTAAATAGTTGTTTTTTTTAACAACTATTTTGACCTTAATCGAGAAAATAAGTCAAATGTATCTTTTTGATCATGAGCTGGCCTTCAGCACTACCTGGAACCCTAAGTATTTTTTGACTGAAATCGGCACTTCCATTGACAACATTGGTCAACGAATTAGCTCTCATTTTGCCATGATAGAGGAAAAAATTGAGGAAATCGGAAGCGTTTTGATAGCATCTCTGAAAACCTCTGCAAATTTTGAAGAAAAAATCAAAAATTACCCTAAACGAAATGCTCAATTCGGAGCCTAAACTTACTTTTTTGAAGAATTTCTACTCAGAAAAGTTGTATAATGACATGTATAATTCGATCCTTAAATCCTTGCAATTCTTGGCACAAGCTTGTGGTTACGAATCGACAAATAATTTGGTGAATATTAATCCAGATGGTGCTGATGCACTCTATTACTTGCGGCTTAAGTCAGGCGACGACTTGACACGGAACAATAATTCACAAAAAAGACCACTTTCTGTCAGCTCGGTTCTCAGAGACACTGACTGGTCCGACAGCCATAAACTGGAAAAAGCATTTCTCAAGTAAGTTAGAAAATGTGCTAAGTTTTACTTCTGAAAAAGATGCAAAGTTTATTTTAGAAAAAATTGAACCAGAAGTTAAATTTGATTTGAATTAGATAAATATTATTAATTATTTTTTTAATTTTAAAACAAATAATTTGAATGCTGAATTTTTGTGGATTTTATTGAAAAACATTTTTACTTTATTTATCTACATTTTGGTAATAATTTTGGTAATTTTAAGTTACTCAGATTATTAAGTAAAGATGACATTTTTTAGGCCATTTCAATGACCGAAATTCTCGTAATTTTTTGTAATTTAACCTTTTCTTACATTTTTAATTTTACGCAAAATTAAAAAAAAGACCCTAGATTCAAATCAGTAATGTAAATTTAATTTTTTTCTCATTATATTAATTATTATTTATAAAAGGAATCTTTCAAACCAAGCGAAACGATTAAAAAATTTGAATTATTTTTTAAAATAGATTTTTCTAGCTTAAAAATTTAAATGAACATTTTCAAATTATTTCAAATAATGCAAAATTATCTATTGTTGAAAAATTTTTAAAAAAATCTGGAAAAAAACCATAATTGATATAAAATTTTCCTTCTCTGTGCTGGGACCTTGACGTGGTGGAAGAGCTTGAGTCTTGTCGAAAGTCTTAGACATAGTCGAGCGACGAAGGCAGGAGGACTAACGTCAGCACAAAACATGCTTGGGGCTAGCATTCCCATCATGTCTAACTAAATTGCTAAAGAAACCGAAACGCAAAACCAAAAAACTAGCGTTGAGAAAGGACGGGACCTTTTGGTTAATTTGACGAGTATGGCTGAAAGCCGTGAGGAGGGTCGTACTCCGATTCCGAAATTTCTTAACGCGAAAAACCCTATACGAATCGGAACATGGAACGTGAGAACCATGTGGAAAACATCTAAATCAGCTCAAGTAATCGACGTCATGTCAAAATACCGACTTGATATCCTCGGAGTAAGCGAGTGCCGTTGGACTGGATCAGGTCGAAGCGTCAACAAGGACGGAGTATCAATACTATACTCCGGAATGCCTCAAGATGGCAGTCATATTCATGGTGTTGCCATAATGTAATCAAAAAAAAATGTTATGCACCGACCAACGTAGCTAGCATTGAAAAGAAAGAAATCTTTTACGATGGATTACGAAAAATCGTAGAAGAGGTCCCTCGCCACGATGTTCTAATTGTGATGGGTGATATGAATGCGGTGGTGGGAAGCAAATATATAGGTTTTTGAGTCAGTGATAGGTTCACACGGTTGCGGAACCATGAACGAAAATGGAGAAAAATTTATCGATTTTTGTCTAGAAAGTGGTCTAGTTATTGGAGGAACACTGTTTGAGCATAAGGAGATCCACAAACTTACTTGGCGATCACCTGGGGATAGATCACTCAGCCAAATCGATCATATAGCCGTAAGTAAAAGATGGAGAGGATCATTGAAAGATGTCCGTGTTTTTAGAGGTGCAGACGTCTACTCAGATCACTCACTAGTTGTCAAATCGTTACAGCTCAAATTAAGGAAATCGTATGGGCAACACAGGAATAAAAAGCAATATAATTTAAATTACCTAATATGTCCGAAAGTAAAAAAGGAATACTGCGGAAAGTTAAGAGCGAATTTTCGAGAGTGTAGTCCAGCAAATGAGTTTTAAAATTTACAGGAGAAGTGGAATATCATCAAGCAAGCTTACTGTAATGCAGCAGATGCCACTCTTGCATATCAGAGTGGATCCAGAAGGAGTGGATAAGCAATGAAACCTGGACGAAAATTAAGGAAAGATCAGACCTAAAGGCAAAATTACTCCGTTCAAAATCGGAGAGGCTAAAAATCATGATCGAAAAAGAGTACAGCAGCAATTATAAAGATGTCAAGAAGAGCGCAAGAAGAGATAAAAGGGCCTTTATTGATCGAATGGCCAAAATTGCAGATGAAGCCGCGGAAAGAGGGAACTTAAGTGAAACCTTCAAGATCACAAATCACTTTTGCGGATCCCGAACAAAGGTAGCACTGGTGAAAGACAAAGAAGGAAAAACCCTTTCTACAATTCAAGAACAGGCATCAAGATGGGTCGAACACTTCAAGGAAGTTCTCAATCAAAATAATCCGGTTGAGATAATAAGACCTCCGCCACCTGGAGATGACCTCGACATAAACACTAATGCACCTTCGGAATTGGAAATTTTAGATGCAATCAAAGCCTTGAAGAACAGAAAGGCTGGAGGGCCAGATACGATACAAGCGCAGATGATAAAAGCTGACGTAGCCATATCTGTCTCTGTATTGTTTGACCTATTTTCTACTATCTGGGTCAAAGAGGTAATTCCAGAAGATTGGTCGAAAGGACATATCGTTAGAATACCGAAAAAGGGTGATCTTTCGAAATGCGATAATTGGCGTGGAATAACCTTAATTTCAGTTCCAAGTAAAATTTTCTGCAGAATTGTTTTCAATCGTATATATTCTTCGATTGATAAACTCTTGCGCAAGGAACAAGCCGGATTTAGAAGAGGAAGAGGATGCATTTATCAGATATTCGCACTGCGTAACATCGTGGAACAGTGCATTGAATGGAACGCACCCTTTATTGTCAACTTCATCGATTTTAGGAAGGCATTTGATAGTGTTCACAGAGAAACCCTGTGGGCCGTGCTAAGATCGTACGGCATCCCTCAGAAAATCGTAAATATAATAAAGCTATTTTATGATAATTTTGAGTGCAACGTGATCCTGCAGGAGGGTACCTCAGAATACTTCCAAATAAAGACAGGGGTTCGTCAAGGATGCATTCTCTCTCCATTACTAGAATGCATCCTTGACGCAGAAAAAAAAAAAATGATTCTTGACCCTCATCGACTTTGCAATGAGGAGAAGTACTGAAGGGCAGCGAACTGGAATTTACTGGGGAATGCATCTGGGTCGGATGGAAAATCTCGAAGATCTGGATTTTGCAGATGATATTGCCCTAATATCACAAATTGAGAGCCATATGAAGGAAAAGACCGAGAAGCTGAAACGCAACACTGGATATGTTGGCCTAGAGATAAACACTCGAAAAACAGAAGTTATGTGCATAAACAAAAAACTCAATGCACCAATTTCTGTTGGAGATGAAAATCTTAAATGCGTCGACAGCTTTACATACCTAGGTAGCGTGATCAGCAAAAATGGTGGCTCTGAAGAAGACATTCGAAACAGATTAACGAAGGCCAGAACTGCTTTCTTCAAACTAAGGCATATGTGGAAATCGTCATTTCTTCGACTGAGGACTAAATTACATCTTTATAGTAGTCTGGTCAAATCTGTATTGTTATATGGATCTGAATGCTGGAAAATGACTGACAGTGATCTTCAAAAGATCGAAGTATTCCATAACAATTGCCTACGAAAAATTTTAAGAATCTTCTATCCGAAAGTTATTACAATTGAGGAGCTGTACAACAGATCAAGGTCCGAGCAAATCCGAAACACAATACGCAGAAGACGACTTAAGTGGCTTGGTCATGTTCTTAGAATGTCAACAGACAGAATTCCTAGAGTTGCACTATTTTGGACACCTCAAGGAAAGAGAAATGCTGGAAGACCAAAGTTAACCTGGAGGAGAACAGTTAAAAGAGATCTGAGAGAGATGAAACTCACATGGGGACAAGCAGAAATTGTCGCTAAAGATAGGGTAGAATGGAGGGGACATGTGGACGCCTTATGCTCCACTGGGAGTAGAAGATAGATGAAGAAGAAGATATAAAATTTTATTTTTTTTTATTCAGGGTAAAAATTGTTCTCTTATGAAAAAATTTTGCTTTATTAATTGACAATTTTTTAAAAATTATTTGAAAAATTTAATTATAACTAAAAAAATCCATCAATTTAAACCATTTCAAAAATCTTACCTTTCTTTTTTTTATAAATTAATCAATTTAAAATTCTATATATTTTAATTTAAATTGTAATTTAAGTGTGTTTATTTTTAATTTTTTGAATTTTAAATTCAATCAAATTAATTAAATTAATTATTAGTTTAAGATTATTTTAAAATTTAAAGTTGATTCAGGATTTATATCATTTCAAGATTCAGGTATATGCACTTAAAAAAAAAAATTAATTCATCTCTTGGTACGTTTAAGTTTTGAAGGCAGTTTTCCATAGACACACAGATTCCATTTAACATTCTTTTTAGTCAAATTGCTTTAATAGGATTTTTTTACTTATTTGGTCACATTACCAAAAGCTTTCTCTAATATCAGTGATTATCTGGATAGCAACATTCTCCTTTGATTCTTTTCTTCGAAAATTTTTTCTAAGTAAACGTTTTCAATAGTTCTTCTTCCAAATTTTAGTAAAAGTTTCTGTAATTTTGATTTTACTGGCTTCTCTAAATAAATAAAGTAAATTAGTGCGGGATCTTTTCCAAGTACCAAGATTAGTTTTATCATCAAGCCTTGCAGAGGGCGTTGTTCGTTTCAATTCAATTCAGAAAAAACTGAATAAGATAATTTAGTTCTGGAAAATGCAAACGTGAAAAGAATACTTTTTAACGACACGCAAAATTCAGAACATTGCAGAGATTTTTGCAGACTTATATTTTACTGAGATGCTTGATTTTTAGCAAATTTTCAAATTTTACAGAACTAAATTAAGCAATCGGTCGGGGTTGTGAAGTTCGTTTCAATTCGATCGTTTCAATTCAGCTAAACTTGAATAACTATTTAGAGGAATAAGTTTTTTTCTTAATTTTTTTTGCTCAAAAATTAAGCAAATTTGCTTAATTAAAAATTTAAATTAAATTTTTTTTATTTTTTTAAATAGTTGTTTTTTTTAACAACTATTTTGACCTTAATCGAGAAAATAAGTCAAATGTATCTTTTTGATCATGAGCTGGCCTTCAGCACTACCTGGAACCCTAAGTATTTTTTGACTGAAATCGGCACTTCCATTGACAACATTGGTCAACGAATTAGCTCTCATTTTGCCATGATAGAGGAAAAAATTGAGGAAATCGGAAGCGTTTTGATAGCATCTCTGAAAACCTCTGCAAATTTTGAAGAAAAAATCAAAAATTACCCTAAACGAAATGCTCAATTCGGAGCCTAAACTTACTTTTTGAAGAATTTCTACTCAGAAAAGTTGTATAATGACATGTATAATTCGATCCTTAAATCCTTGCAATTCTTGGCACAAGCTTGTGGTTACGAATCGACAAATAATTTGGTGAATATTAATCCAGATGGTGCTGATGCACTCTATTACTTGCGGCTTAAGTCAGGCGACGACTTGACACGGAACAATAATTCACAAAAAAGACCACTTTCTGTCAGCTCGGTTCTCAGAGACACTGACTGGTCCGACAGCCATAAACTGGAAAAAGCATTTCTCAAGTAAGTTAGAAAATGTGCTAAGTTTTACTTCTGAAAAAGATGCAAAGTTTATTTTAGAAAAAATTGAACCAGAAGTTAAATTTGATTTGAATTAGATAAATATTATTAATTATTTTTTTAATTTTAAAACAAATAATTTGAATGCTGAATTTTTGTGGATTTTATTGAATAACATTTTTACTTTATTTATCTACATTTTGGTAATAATTTTGGTAATTTTAAGTTACTCAGATTATTAAGTAAGGATGACATTTTTTTAGGCCATTTCAATGACCGAAATTCTCGTAATTTTTTGTAATTTAACCTTTTCTTACATTTTTAATTTTACGCAAAATTAAAAAAAAGACCCTAGATTCAAATCAGTAATGTAAATTTAATTTTTTTCTCATTATATTAATTATTATTTATAAAAGGAATCTTTCAAACCAAGCGAAACGATTAAAAAATTTGAATTATTTTTTAAAATAGATTTTTCTAGCTTAAAAATTTAAATGAACATTTTCAAATTATTTCAAATAATGCAAAATTATCTATTGTTGAAAAATTTTTAAAAAATCTGGAAAAAAACCATAATTGATATAAAATTTTCCTTCTCTGTGCTGGGACCTTGACGTGGTGGAAGAGCTTGAGTCTTGTCGAAAGTCTTAGACATAGTCGAGCGACGAAGGCAGGAGGACTAACGTCAGCACAAAACATGCTTGGGGCTAGCATTCCCATCATGTCTAACTAAATTGCTAAAGAAACCGAAACGCAGAACCAAAAAACTAGCGTTGAGAAAGGACGGGACCTTTTGGTTAATTTGACGAGTATGGCTGAAAGCCGTGAGGAGGGTCGTACTCCGATTCCGAAATTTCTTAACGCGAAAAACCCTATACGAATCGGAACATGGAACGTGAGAACCATGTGGAAAACATCTAAATCAGCTCAAGTAATCGACGTCATGTCAAAATACCGACTTGATATCCTCGGAGTAAGCGAGTGCCGTTGGACTGGATCAGGTCGAAGCGTCAACAAGGACGGAGTATCAATACTATACTCCGGAATGCCTCAAGATGGCAGTCATATTCATGGTGTTGCCATAATGTAATCAAAAAAAAAAAAATGTTATGCACCGACCAACGTAGCTAGCATTGAAAAGAAAGAAATCTTTTACGATGGATTACGAAAAATCGTAGAAGAGGTCCCTCGCCACGATGTTCTAATTGTGATGGGTGATATGAATGCGGTGGTGGGAAGCAAATATATAGGTTTTTGAGTCAGTGATAGGTTCACACGGTTGCGGAACCATGAACGAAAATGGAGAAAAATTTATCGATTTTTGTCTAGAAAGTGGTCTAGTTATTGGAGGAACACTGTTTGAGCATAAGGAGATCCACAAACTTACTTGGCGATCACCTGGGGATAGATCACTCAGCCAAATCGATCATATAGCCGTAAGTAAAAGATGGAGAGGATCATTGAAAGATGTCCGTGTTTTTAGAGGTGCAGACGTCTACTCAGATCACTCACTAGTTGTCAAATCGTTACAGCTCAAATTAAGGAAATCGTATGGGCAACACAGGAATAAAAAGCAATATAATTTAAATTACCTAATATGCCCGAAAGTAAAAAAGGAATACTGCGGAAAGTTAAGAGCGAATTTTCGAGAGTGTAGTCCAGCAAATGAGTTTTAAAATTTACAGGAGAAGTGGAATATCATCAAGCAAGCTTACTGTAATGCAGCAGATGCCACTCTTGCATATCAGAGTGGATCCAGAAGGGAGTGGATAAGCAATGAAACCTGGACGAAAATTAAGGAAAGATCAGACCTAAAGGCAAAATTACTCCGTTCAAAATCGGAGAGGCTAAAAATCATGATCGAAAAAGAGTACAGCAGCAAAAATAAAGATGTCAAGAAGAGCGCAAGAAGAGATAAAAGGGCCTTTATTGATCAAATGGCCAAAATTGCAGATGAAGCCGCGGAAAGAGGGAACTTAAGTGAAACCTTCAAGATCACAAATCACTTTTGCGGATCCCGAACAAAGGTAGCACTGGTGAAAGACAAAGAAGGAAAAACCCTTTCTACAATTCAAGAACAGGCATCAAGATGGGTCGAACACTTCAAGGAAGTTCTCAATCAAAATAATCCGGTTGAGATAATAAGACCTCCGCCACCTGGAGATGACCTCGACATAAACACTAATGCACCTTCGGAATTGGAAATTTTAGATGCAATCAAAGCCTTGAAGAACAGAAAGGCTGGAGGGCCAGATACGATACAAGCGCAGATGATAAAAGCTGACGTAGCCATATCTGTCTCTGTATTGTTTGACCTATTTTCTACTATCTGGGTCAAAGAGGTAATTCCAGAAGATTGGTCGAAAGGACATATCGTTAGAATACCGAAAAAGGGTGATCTTTCGAAATGCGATAATTGGCGTGGAATAACCTTAATTTCAGTTCCAAGTAAAATTTTCTGCAGAATTGTTTTCAATCGTATATATTCTTCGATTGATAAACTCTTGCGCAAGGAACAAGCCGGATTTAGAAGAGGAAGAGGATGCATTTATCAGATATTCGCACTGCGTAACATCGTGGAACAGTGCATTGAATGGAACGCACCCTTTATTGTCAACTTCATCGATTTTAGGAAGGCATTTGATAGTGTTCACAGAGAAACCCTGTGGGCCGTGCTAAGATCGTACGGCATCCCTCAGAAAATCGTAAATATAATAAAGCTATTTTATGATAATTTTGAGTGCAACGTGATCCTGCAGGAGGGTACCTCAGAATACTTCCAAATAAAGACAGGGGTTCGTCAAGGATGCATTCTCTCTCCATTACTAGAATGCATCCTTGACGCAGAAAAAAAAAAAATGATTCTTGACCCTCATCGACTTTGCAATGAGGAGAAGTACTGAAGGGCAGCGAACTGGAATTTACTGGGGAATGCATCTGGGTCGGATGGAAAATCTCGAAGATCTGGATTTTGCAGATGATATTGCCCTAATATCACAAATTGAGAGCCATATGAAGGAAAAGACCGAGAAGCTGAAACGCAACACTGGATATGTTGGCCTAGAGATAAACACTCGAAAAACAGAAGTTATGTGCATAAACAAAAAACTCAATGCACCAATTTCTGTTGGAGATGAAAATCTTAAATGCGTCGACAGCTTTACATACCTAGGTAGCGTGATCAGCAAAAATGGTGGCTCTGAAGAAGACATTCGAAACAGATTAACGAAGGCCAGAACTGCTTTCTTCAAACTAAGGCATATGTGGAAATCGTCATTTCTTCGACTGAGGACTAAATTACATCTTTATAGTAGTCTGGTCAAATCTGTATTGTTATATGGATCTGAATGCTGGAAAATGACTGACAGTGATCTTCAAAAGATCGAAGTATTCCATAACAATTGCCTACGAAAAATTTTAAGAATCTTCTATCCGAAAGTTATTACAATTGAGGAGCTGTACAACAGATCAAGGTCCGAGCAAATCCGAAACACAATACGCAGAAGACGACTTAAGTGGCTTGGTCATGTTCTTAGAATGTCAACAGACAGAATTCCTAGAGTTGCACTATTTTGGACACCTCAAGGAAAGAGAAATGCTGGAAGACCAAAGTTAACCTGGAGGAGAACAGTTAAAAGAGATCTGAGAGAGATGAAACTCACATGGGGACAAGCAGAAATTGTCGCTAAAGATAGGGTAGAATGGAGGGGACATGTGGACGCCTTATGCTCCACTGGGAGTAGAAGATAGATGAAGAAGAAGATATAAAATTTTATTTTTTTTTATTCAGGGTAAAAATTGTTCTCTTATGAAAAAATTTTGCTTTATTAATTGACAATTTTTTAAAAATTATTTGAAAAATTTAATTATAACTAAAAAAATCCATCAATTTAAACCATTTCAAAAATCTTACCTTTCTTTTTTTTATAAATTAATCAATTTAAAATTCTATTTGAATTTTTATGTAAAGAAGATTTAAATGGTCTTTTTAATGACTTTATATAAAATGAACCAGACGAGCTTGTGATCAAACGAGAAGTGGATTGCTTGGCCAAAATCGAAAGGCAAGTTTTCGAAATTCCCTAATACCTGAATATTGGTCACGCTTGTCCCGACACGGAATCTATAAGAGTGTCTTTAAAGACATTTTCTTACAGCTGGAAGTTCAAATACGTGTCCGTATTGCACGAAATGGCTCTCACCAATAAACAATACAAGAATGCATTGTTTATAGGGAAAATGTGTAAAAACGTCTCATGGTAAATGTTGAAAATCTCTGGAACAACTAAATGACGCCCTGCGACTTTTGGAAGAACTGTCCGACATGGAAAACAAAATAGACAAAATCTACTTGCCAATTGAGAATATTTACGCTGATCTACAGCGCTACGAGCTCATTCTGACCAGACAAGAAATTGAACAAGTGTCAAGTCTGAGAGACAATTGGTCCCAGTTGATGAGACTTACGAAGCCCTGAGAAGACTTCACGAATTTCAAAAACAGTGCGACACATTTGACGCCAGACGCAAAACACTCGACTCCATAAGCATTCTTTTCGGACTTCAGTGCAAGCCGTTTCCAGAGCTGGACAAGACTGGCGAAGAGCTAAATCTTCTCAATCAAATGTACAAAGTGTACCAGGTTTTTCTCAGCTTTGACAAACAATTCCACAGCACTCTTTGGAGCGATGTGGACCTCAACAAAGCATTCAGCAATATCAAGACCTATTGGGAGGAATTTTTAGCTTTGCCAGAAAAATTAAAAGAAAATTGGGAGGCTTATTTCGACCTGAAAAAAGCTCTCAAAAAATACATAGATGTTTTGCCCATACTTATTTTGCTAAATGAAAAATCGATCCGAAATCGCCACTAGCTCCAAGTAATGCAAGTGACCAAAAGTGCTTTTAGACTGGAGGCCGCTGTGTTCAAGCTAAACGATCTGATTGACATTGGACTCGACTTGCACTCGCATGAAATAGAGGAAATATGCAAATCGGCCAAGAAAGAACAAGAACTTGAGAGCAAAATGAGAACCATTGAGGAAGGGGGCTGAACTATGTTTGGTCAAATGAAGTTGAGACCAGCATTCTAGAGCTAAAGAATGAGAGAAAAGCAATGAGCTAGCAAAAAATTTTCGGCTATTACTAATAGATTTTTTTCAATTCTTTCTAAATCTAGATGGCCTAATATTGATAAGCCAGTGTTGATTCATCATAAGCTTAGATTGGAAACAATGGTTACTGTAAGTACCCGAAATTGTATTATAAAAAATAAAATTTAAAGGACGATTAAAATTAGAATAAAATAATACAATTTTTTTGGTATTGTGAATTTCAAGTGCAAATTGAACAAAAATTCTTCATTTTTTAATAAATTAAAATTAAAGTTGATAAAAATTTATAAAAATAATACTGCAACTTAGTGCAGCATACTTTGTTGCACCTTTTTTACCAAAAATAATTTTACTTATGTATAAAAAGATAGAAAATAAAGAATAAATAAGATTTATAAAGATTTTTGATTTGTTTTAAAAAAGAAAAGGAAAATTCTATTTTGGATAAAAAAGGTGCAATAAACCAAGTTGCGGTATTTTTTCTATTATTTTTTATCAAATTTAATTTTAATTTTTTTAAAATTGAAGAATTTTTGTCCGATTTACATTTGAAATTCACAAAACCAAAATTTTTTTCCCCAAATATTAAATATAATTCTCCAATTATTAAAATTTAACTAATTTAAGACGGCGTGTGTTAACTAATTCATTGAGTAAAATTACTGATTTTCACCAATTTTACTAGATGAATATAAAAATGACTTACTTTTCATAAAATTACTTTTTTAATTTAAAAATGTGGATTTTTTTTAAATCAAGTTTGATGCTAGTTTTTCCAATATTAAATTAAATTAAAAAAAAAATAATTTTTAATAAACTTTTTAAAAAATTTTTTGTTTATCCTTTGTCACTTTATGAACCGAATTGTAAAAAACATAGAATTAAAACAAGCAAACAAGATTTCAGAACTCACATTTTTAATCAAAATTCATACCATAATATTCTAAATCATCCAAATATTGTTCTAATTCAAACAAAAAAATTTTAATTGTACAAAACATACTTCTCCTCTCAAACATTAAAAAAATTAATGAGAATAATATCATTTATGTAAAATTTTGTAAAAATATTTTTTTTAGTAAGTTTAGTTAAAGTTTCAGTAATTTTAGTTAAAAAACACTAAATCGCCATTTAAGACAAGAGTCCACATTTGGCAAAGTAAAATTTAGATCTTATATTATTTTTCTAATTTAATCAAAACATTTTAAATATGCAATTAAATTTCAATGCATTTACAAATTACAAACCTTTTTAAAAATAAAAATAAAGCTTTGAAATGTTGTAAAAATGTAAAAATCTACGATGAAACATTATTACGCATTTAAAAATTTTCTGATCAAATTAGAAAAATGAAATTTGATCAAAAACTTACTTTGCCTCACATTTTTTATCTTTGGCAGTTTTAAATTGATGTAAAAATTATAAAACGAAATTTAAATTAAAAAATGCGTGTGATAATATAATTGCTAGCTATTCATTTCCTCTTATTTATTTGAACCTATCAATACTTGAAAATGATCATTCCTGATTTAACTAAACTAAACTTTCTTAAATTTCCAAAAAATATTGAAAATTAAAGAAAGTTTAAAACGTTATTTTTTGTTTTAAAAATGGTTATTTTTAAAAAAGTTATTAAAAAAAACCTAATTTTCGAATTTTTGAAAAATAAGATATTTTTTCAAAAATTTTTGGTGGTTTTGAATTTTACCACATTTTACCAAAATTATCGTAAAATACCTCTTTTTCACTTTTCGGATTTTACGTTAATTTACGTAAATGTGGTCAAATTTGGTTAATTTAAGGTAATTTACACAATATTTCGTAAAATACTGTTATAAAATCACCACTGTAAATAAGAATTTGTATCTTGATAATTGATTCAAAAAATTTAAATTTTCGGTTGAATTAAAAATATAAAATGATAAAAGATAACTAAACATAAACCAGTTTAGAAATTAAAAACCTTATTAAGAAATCTTTATAAAATTTAAATAATGTCGATTCTCGTTTTTATAAAATAAAATTTCAACTCTTTTTATTTGTTTTGCTTTGAATTTAATTTTTTTTTCTACCTTAATCATAATTTCCAGCAAAAAAATCTTTTAAGTCAATTGCTTTTCTTATTTCATTGGTATCTAAAATATTCAAAAATATTACCGGAAACAAAAACAAAACTTTTCACCAAATTTAAATTCCAAAGTAAATAGGGATCTTAAAAAAGGAGCTGAAATTAAATTTAATAAAATAAAAAAAAATAAATAATTGCAGAAATCCACTGTATACTTTGTGATTTTCAATTTGTGAATAAAATTAATTTATATATTGATAATTTTTTAAGTTTTCCATTTTTATTTTATTTTCTTTTTAGCATTCAAATTATTTGAGAGATCTCTTTGACAATATAGCGAATAAAAAAATAAAAGATTTGAACGATTTTGAATGGCAACGATGCTTCAGAGTCTATGTTCTAGATGAAAATGGTAAGAAAAATTTAATTATAAAAAATTAATCACCATTTTTGGACCCAAACTAATATCACTGGTTTGCATTTTTAGACATTGATTTTAATTTTTTAATTCTAACCCCAATGGTTCTAATGAAAAGCAGCTGGACAAAAATGCAGTGCTGAATATTTCAAGAAAACTAGAGAACGTCAGGACACAAAAAGAAAAATGCCATTATCAACGTAATTTATTTTTTTTATTTTTTAATAAAAATATAAAATTATTAAAATAAGTAAAAAATATGTTTTATTTTTTTTGGTTTAAAGTTAGGTTATAAATGAATAAATGTCAATTTTTTTATTTACAAAACAAATTATCTAAATTGCTGACAATCTGAATTCTACCAGACGAATCGTTTTTCTTAACGATTCTAGAGCCATGCGTAAGCATGTTTCGTGATCTGATTTACGAATGATTTAGATTTTTTGCTTCAAAAATAAATATTAATTGATCATATTTTACACTAAAATTAAAAGAATTAAAAATTATTTTTTATTTTTTTCTGGTTTAAAAATTTTCTAGTTTTTAGATAAATGTCAATTTTTTTATTTACAAAACAAAGAAATAAAAAGAGACTTCGTGAGTAAAACGTTTTTGTCTCCAACTGGCATCTTGGATAATTTGTACAACGACACAAGCAATTGCAGATTTTGACTTACTAATTGTCTGATCCAACTCAATTTATATGAGAAAAAATTGAGTCCTTTTTTCTAACATTGACCGAGTTTTAATTTTGGCTTAAATGCAGAAACATGAAAATGGTTAAAATATTGTCACAAAAATTTCAATAGATTCGATGAATTTTTTAGATATAAAGCGCGAATAAATGACTGAGTAACCCCAAAAAAATTTAGAAAATTTAAAAATTTACCATTTATTTCAAAAAATGAACTAATAGAAGACCTTCCTTACGTCTAGTCAATTCTCCATTCAAATAACGTGCAATTAAATGAACAAATATCAATAAATCAGCATACATCTTTTAAAAACACTGATAATTTATTTGAAGTTGAAAACATGCTGAATGCAATGAAAATGCAGTTTGCTTTAGAAAAGGAGCAACTCGAAATCAAAATAAAAGATTTTCAAGAGAAAATTAAAATTTTACTTGTTAGTTTTTGATAAATATTTAATTAATTGAACCTAAGTTTTCTACAAAAGGACAAGAATACTCAAAAACAAGTATTGTATAGAAATGTTTCAGAGGATTATGAAAAAGTTGTAAAAGAACAGGAGTTATCAGAGCAAGAAACCTCAAATATTAAAAGACAACTTGAGATAAGCATGATTAGATTCAAAAATTTAGAAGATGATCATGAGGACCTAAAGAAGACAAATGCAGATATTCAAAAAGAAAATTCACTATTGCAGTCCACAATAAAGTATAATTCTTCGTCAATTGCTGAATTAAAAGATTCGTTATCAAAAGGTAAAATTAAAGTTTGTGAAAACTAATTTTTTAAAATATATTTCTAGAATCAGAACAATTAACCGAATTTCATATCAAAAAAGAAAATTTATCAATATACAATGAAAATGAACAAGGTATATTTTTAAAAAAATATTTTTATTCCCTTTTGTTTGTTCATTTAATTTTTTCAAATTTTAATTGAAGAAAAATCCGATTTGAGGGAACGACTAAATGAAGCAATAAAAAATAATGAAAAACTAAAAAATTCATATGAAACTGAGCTTAAGAAGACAGTTGAAGAATTCGAATCAAGTAATTAAGACAAAGCATCTTTACTTAGCATTTCAAAAATTTTAATGATAATTTTAAAAGTAATTTCTTGCAATCAGGAAAATTTTTCAAAAAATGTAGACAAATTAAAAAGCGAATTTGAGGAAAATATGGTTATCCTAAATTCTGAATTTGAAATTAAAAATGACAACCATAAAAAAATGCAGTCATCAAGCGATTCAGAAATACTGAAACTAAGAAAGCAGATTTCTGATCTCAAATCAGTGAATAAAACTCTAAAACAAAATTTTTCGTCATATAAATCAACAATAAAATTACATGTTATATCAAGTAAGGTAAGTTAAAAGAAAATGATTAATATTTATTACCTCGCAATTAAAAAATTAAGTTTTCTAATCCTATAAATAAATTAAAATGAAAAATTATATATCACTTCGATTTAAAAGGGTCTACTAATTTATATCCTAATCTAATCAAATTTACTCATTGTTAATTCATATTTGGTAAAAACTTTTTTGACATTTTTATTTTAATAACTTTTAATATCTTGAAAAGAGGGTTTAATTTTAAAATAAACATAACATTATTTTTGTTTTTTTATTAATTTGCAAAACAAACTTTACTTTTATTTTTAAATTATTAGATAATGCTTCCTTATATTAGATAATATTTATAAAATTTGGGAAAATATTGAGCAAACATGCTTAAATTTGCTTGATTCAAAATTTTTAAAAAATATTAAACCGTTTAAAAGTTATTCAAGTTTTGCTGAATTGAAATGATCGAATTGAAACGAACTTCACAACCCCCAATCGGTCTAATATAGTACAAAGATGTATTTTTAAAAGGATAAAGTTACTCACTGTAAATCTGCGGGCTAGTTTTTAACAGATAAAATGCCCTCTATGTAGTTAGTCTTCTATATTAGTTGTTCTTGGTTGTAGCATTTTATTTTAATCCAAACTCCCAAGTATTTCATTTTATTCAACCAATTTAACATTTGGCAAGGGCCAATTACCTTAGATGGAAAAACCTAGTTAAATGTGTAAACATGCGTTATTTTGGCTTTTAACTTGATGCAAAAGACCCAAACACTACACTAATCAAAAAGGTATGGTCTATCAAAAGCTACATCAGTCCTGACAAATTTATTTCGACCATACGATCAAAAATAAAGAGAGCTCTCAACGAGCTTTAAAAAAAAGCTTTGATCTTTGATTCACAAAAGATCTGGTTATTGTGACAAATAAAAAAATATTTGGCTTAAATTCCAGAGCTGTTGTTTAAATTGTTACAATTTTAATTTTAATTTTTTATTTTTTTCTAAAAGCGAATTTGCATTTTAGTAATTCTTGTAGGAATTTTTTTCTTTTTTATAAATAAAGACAATTTAAACTCTGTTTATTTTTCTTAAGTGGTACACTTTCTTAACAGTGAACCATGTTTTAAGCCGGTAAATGGGCTTTTGCTCAAATAAATTTTAGTATTTGTTTATGTTAGATTGGGATGTTAAAAGATGTTTCATTTAATGGTTACATTTCTTGAGATTAGAAAATGACCTTGCTCAACTCAAAAATGCCTTTAAATTTAGACAACGAACAACTTAAGAATACTGCGCTAATAAAACCGCATCTAGAATACGGTACAGTAGCTTGAAGTCCTTGGCAAAACAAAGACATTAAAAGGCTGGAAAAAGTCCAATTTAGGGCTACCAAACTAGATCCTGGTCTATAATAATTGTCCCTATTCTATCCTAGTGGATAATGGGGAGGCGCTCATCTCCTTTTCAAGGATCTACACCGCAATCATTACCCAGTCAAAACTGATCTCCCAGTTTTTATGATGAAAGAAGTTTAAGCATTCGCCCCGTATTGCAAAGATATTTTGAAGATTATTTCACCCTCAGCAGGTTTTGAGCCATCGATCCTCTGCTTACATGACTAGCACGCAAACCATTTGGCTTTACGGGCTCTAGTTCCTGGTCCCAAAAACCTCAATTATCTCTCAAGATGAGCAAAAATTGGTATCCCTATGCCTAAAAGTAGAAGAAAAAGAGGGAAAACAATCCAACTTTTGAAAATTGTCAGTAAACAGAGCATTGCTCATCTATATGGCTTCGGAGTTTCAAGCGAAGCTCCAAAAATTAATCATCCATCGATGAATCTACGTATAAAACCAAGACTCAGGAAGAAACTCTGTTCGTAAAAGCCAAGAGAAAACTTCTTAACAAACAGAGAAGCATCCTATTGGAATGAGCTACCGGTCGTTGTCTTTTCTGCAACTTCAACAAATACATTCAAAGACAAGTTTGACAAATTCAGATCTTAGCTATTGGCAGCTATTGTCTTCATCTGATTCTCATAGGCATTGTGAATTTCATACAAAAATTTTAAAATAAAATTTAAATTCTTAAAAAAATTATGGCTTTTAAACAACAGATTTTTCTCTGATTTTTAAAAGGTGAAACAAACATTGTTTCTTTTAACAGTCCAATTCAAGAAAAAATTTAAATTAATATTTCCCAATAAATTGATTGTTTTTAATCTAGTTTCCAGACCACTCAAATGGCAGATCATGGCTAAAAATTAGAAATAAAAAAGATAAAAAAAGAAACTTTTTTATATTAATTGACTTGGGCTCAAACCCTAACCAGAAGAGACTCAAGGCACGACAATTAAACTAAGTGGGAGTAAAAAATACAATTGAATTTTTCAACTGAACTCTACTTATAAATACTTTTGACTCTGGTGCAAAAAGATCCATGAATTGGTTGGAAAGTAAAACAGTGAACCTGAGGAAATAAGGCCGCTCCATTCAACAGAGAAATTACCATAAGACAACCATAAATCTTAAGGTAAAAAAACACCTTTATAGGACAAGACTGGCCTTGTGTTCTTTTTTGAATTTTTTAATTTCAAATTTTTCATTACTAGTGATAATTTAGTAGAATTAATTGAGATAAATCTTTAAATTACTACATAATTAGTACTCTGGCTACCGCTACCATGATCTAAAATTAAAAATAATTAATTAATTAATTAAATTTTTTTTTTAGTTATTAATTTTTTGATGCGTGATTTGGAAAACTTTCGCATCCAAAAGCATCTTTGATTGCCCATGAAAGAATTATGTTTTGTTCTACAAACAGCACTACTAAGACTGAATTAGTGATCAACAATGATGAAATTGATGATTGAATTAGCCAAAAAAGACCTGATAGTGACCAGATAAACCGTAAATACTTCTAAAAATTTTACATAGACCACAACACCAGCTTTAATAATATAAAACTTTGCTCCCAATTTTCCAATTTTCGCTACAATTTATATTAAAATGCAAAGCAAACATTGCAAAGATATTGAATAATAAGCTTATTCTCTGAAAAAGACCAATTTTTTTTAATCTATTCTTTAAATTTCTTAAAATCCTAAATAAAATATTCAAGGTAAAACATTTTTTTTAATGTATTTTTTCTTTTGCAAATTTCCAAAAATAAAATTATCATCTAATTCATCAAATTTCAATCAAAAAAGTCAATTAAACGAAAAAAAATTTTCTTCAATAATTGTAACTTTTAAATACGTATTTAATACAATAGATAAATCGGCACTTTGAAGTTTATGATCAATATTTAATGCTCAAAATGATCATTCATAAATAGTTATTTCTTGATAGAATTAATGCATAAGTACATTTTTGGATTTAACATACTTGGTTAAATTTAAAGCAAAATTCTGCAAAAAATTATTCAATTAAAATAGCATCTTTTAGATGGTGTGCACTCTGCAATGTGCATTTTGTTATTGCAGAGTTTACCTTTACCAAAAATGTACCTCTGTATCAATTATATTAAGAAATCACAATTTATTTCATAATTAAAACTCAGAATGATCATTTTGAGCATGAAAAATTGATCATAAACTTCAAATGCCGATTAATCGATTCTTTTATTAAATTGTATTATTTAAAAATTAGATTTATAGACAAATAAGTTCTGAAAGTGTAAAAATTTGTAACAGAAAAATAGATAATTTTTGTCAGCAGAAACAGGGTTGGAAAACTTAATGACTGCGGCATTGGCGCTGTCATTTCTATAAACTGCTTAATGAAAAAAGAATCATATTGATTTAACTAAATGCTTATTAAAATTATTTAAAAATTAAATATATACTTGTTTAGTTTATTTAGTAAAGTAGATTTAAGAACTTAATAATGACACCGCCAACGCCACTGCCGCTCGTTTGCTAACACTTATAACAAAAGTTATATCAAAATCAAGAAACTCAACTTATTGTAAAGTTATTTTTGCATTTTTATTTTAGAATGCATCAAATTAAAATTTAAAATAATTTTCAAAATTTTCTGAATTCTCATATAATATTGATTTGAAAAGAAAATTATCAAATAATTGAATTTTCTGTTTTTTTTTTCTAAATTATTATTAATTAATGTTAATAAAGAAAGTGATTTTTTGTTTAGACTAGATGTAATTAATTATTTATTTAATTGAAATGAGAATAAAAAATAAGTTTTTTAGAATAAATTTTATATAAATTTGTGGCGAATATTTAAGAGTTTTGTTTAGGTCAAGCAATAGTAAATGGTCTAAAGTTGCTAGACTACAAACTTAAAGGTGTTGTTGAACTAACTCCAAAGACAACTTAGTTATGTCACTGAGTGGCGCTAAACCGAAATCGAATGATATAAAAAAAAAATTTTCTTTTGAAAATGAATAATTTGCCGTTTTTTTTAAACATCAAAAAAAAAAAGAGTCTACTCTGCATCCAAGTCAAAGCCTAGTCTAATTTAAAAATTGGCAAAATTTTACCTCACTAATTGATAAGTGATGCAATTTTGCAAAAAAAAAAAAAAAGAAAAAAAATTTTCATTCAAAAATCAAAAATTCAACTCTAAAAATAAAAAGGTTATTTTTCTTTTTTAGTTTTTAGAATGTTTTATAACCAAATATTAATTAGAAACTATGGCACAAGAGTATTGTTCAAATCTCGAATACTAAACGAAGCGTTTAGGTAATTTTTTGACTTTAAGATTTTTTTCTATTAATAAAATGACAATAAACTTTTTGTTTGTGGCGAGCACTTTTTGTTGTTATCTTTGGTTAACTTTTGTTATCTTTTGTTAACTATTGTTGTTTTCAAAGAGCGAAACGCTTTAGTCAAATTGAAAATGATCAATTGAAAAGACCATGGCACCAAATGGCTACATTTCACACACATTCGCATGCCATGCGCAAAGACCCGGAATCCAAGGCCGAGCAGACAGTCAACTTAATCAAAGAGAAAATACTCAAAGAAAAAGAAAAGGAGCAGCGGGTGGAAACGAGCGAGAGAATGGCAGTGCCAGTTGACACTGAGCAAAAACGGCGGCCGAGTCTGTGGGACCGCGTAGTCAAAGAGCTGCAACACTACTACCACGGCTTCAGGCTTCTCTACTTTGAGACCAAGATAGCATGGACTCTGTTGAAAAAAGTGCTGCGCGGCCAAAGTTTGACTAGACGCGAAAGACGTCAGTTTACGCGCACTTCCGCCGATTTGTTTCGACTGGTTCCATTCTCCATCTTCATAATAGTTCCCTTCATGGAATTTGCTCTGCCCATATTCATAAAACTGTTTCCGAACATGTTGCCAAGCACATTCAAGGAAAAAAGCGTCGAACAAGAAACACTGCGAAAAAGGCTCAAGGCAAAATTGGAAATGGCCAAGTTTTTGCAGGACACAGTGGAAGAAACAGCGTTGCGCGCCGACTCCAACGAAAACACGCTCAACATCGAGTTTGCCGAGTTCATGAAAAAAATTCGCTCCAAAGGCGAACAGCCGAGCAGCGAGCAAATACTTCGCTTCTCGTCTCTGTTCGAAAACGAGCTCACACTCGAAAATCTCAGTCGGCAACAGCTGATCGCTCTGTGCCAAATACTTGACGTAAACACCTTGGCCAACATACCCACTAATCACATTTTGCGCTTTCAGCTGCGACTCAAGATCAGAAATTTGGAAGCTGACGATCGCATGATCCTCAAAGAGGGCGTCGACCACTTGACCATCGAAGAGCTGCAGCAGTGTTGTAGAGAGCGAGGCATGCGAGCCGTCGGCTTGTCCGAAACTCGCCTGCGCAATCAACTTGACCAGTGGCTGGACTTGCACTTGAATCGGCGAATTCCTCTATCACTGCTCATTCTTTCGCGCGCCTTGTACTTGCCCGAAAACTTGCCGCCCGAAGACCTCATCAAGACAACTATTTCGGCGCTGCCCAAGAGCATCGAAGACGCGACCATGGCCCGAATTGCCGAGGCCACCGGAGCCAAGATCGACAACCGCATCAAGTTGGAACTGCTGCGACAAGAGCAAGACGAGATCACCAAAGAGCACGATGTGGAGCGGCGAATTTATTTGGAGGGCGAGATCGGCCCCGGCGACATCAGAGAACTAAACGACATCATTGAGAACATGCCCGCTAATGAGCGCAAACAATTCAAGGGCGAAATAGACGAGCTGAAAAAAGACATCGATGAGTACGACGAAGATGTCAAAGAAGTCGAACAATTCAACAAAAAGCTAACCCAGACTCGATCGGCCAAGATCATGAACAAGAGAATCAAAAAGTTGATCGCGGACTTGGAGGCCATAATGGACAAAGTTGACACCGACGGCATCCAAGTGCCCGATCAAGACGACAACATGGTAAGCATTGACGAACTCGTCGAGAGCATAAAAAGAATCAAAGGCCCCAGTAGTGAGAAGAAAATTTTGGAAATTCTCAAATCACTGGACACAGACAAAGATGGCAAGCTCGAAGACTTGAACTACGTTCTAAAGGTGATTTGAAAATTAAAAAAAAATTTTCTTTTTTTTAATTTTTTTTCATTTTTTTTTTCTTTTTTTTTTCTTTTTTTTTTTCTTTTTTTTTTCTTTTTTTTTTCTTTTTTTTTTTCCTTTTTTTTTCTTTTTTTATTCTTTTTTTTTTAATTTTTTCTCGTGTTATTTTCTAGGTGTTTGATCTAATCGAAGAAGAGAACGTCAAAGTCAACCAAAATCAACTTGGTAAATTGATAAGTTTGCTCGAAAAAGAAAAACTCATTGAAATGGAAGGAGAAAAGCAGAAAAAAGCATGAGCACATCGCACCAATAGTCCATTGTTATTTATTGAACATTTCAGTTACAAAAGCTACAAAAGCTACAAAAGCTTATTTTCTACATCAATGGTTTTTTTGTTTTATTATAAAATAATAAAATATTTTATTAAGTAATTTACTATTTAGTAATCTAATTGGAGTTTTGATTCATCTGAAAATTGACTCAATTATTCTTTTTTTTTTTTTTCATAAAGCATAGACACACGTGAATAAAAAACAAATACTGAATAGTTATTAAAAAAATTCTGGACGTAAATGGACGTAAATCGTCAATAGAGTATACTCATTAATTGATAAATTACATGTTAGTTTTACATGTACTTTTTCGAAACTAATAAATTAAAATAAACATGCAAATAAAACATAACATTAAAGTTAAAAGCTAGCGCCTCGTTGCTCGCAATTATAAAGCCCTGCATCACTATCTTAAATATAAGTTTAGTTTGCAAACTTATTGACTTGTACGCATTTATAAAAATTCTTAGTTTTTTGGTAGCAGCTAATTTTATTCTAAAGTATCTAATTTTTTGTAGCACATTTTTTTTAGTTTATTTTCAAGAAAATGTTTGAAATCAAGTTAAAAATTAAAAAAAAAATTAAAGAAAAAATACACTTGAGTCTATTGAAAAATTAACAATTACAAAAGTCCATTGTCTAAAAAAATACTAATAAATAAATTATTTGGAGATTTGAAAAAAGCTTATTCTTTACTTTAAATTATATATTTATCTAAATTCATTTTAAACAAAAATCTTTAAAAAAATTATCACGATTTCTGAAACTTCTACGTCAATTCTTGATATTCCAAGATCAATCGAAGCAAATAACGACGATACCCATAGTGATACAAGTTAAAACCAAGTTTTTACCAGTCCAAACAAAAAAAAAGAGGAAGTGGATACTTATACGACTATTTCACAGTCTATTTATATTTATCGTATCAAAAATACATTAAAGATTTTAAAGATGGTAAAATTGATGACAAAATTATGCAAATAAAAAAATATTCGAATTAACAAAAAAAACGAATTTTTTTTTTAAAAATGTTGTCTGTGTGAAAAACGTCAAATAATGAAAATATTGAAGAAGCTATTGAAAATTCAATACCGGTTCATCTTAGAAATTCTAATCAAGTAGCTTAAAGCACTGCAGTTCAGTCTTTAACTTTGAAATGTCGAAAAGGACGTGTACCAAAGTCAGTAAATGTTCAAAATACTGAAGTCAAAATTTTTCTATCAAATTTAACTAAAAGAAAAAGACGTAGAAATAGTTAAATTTAATTAATATGTGAAATTATAACAAAAATGTGCCAATATTTTTTCTTCGATTTTTTTTATTTTTTTTTGGGTTATTTAATTTTTAGTTAAAAAAACAATTATATTCTAGTAAAAATAAAAATCTTTTTTCCATAATTATTTACCTTTTTTTCTTATGATTAAGATTAGATACGAAAGAATAAAATGGGTCTTATTTTTCGTGCTATAATAATTTTATTGTTTGCTATAAAAAAATAATGCTATAAGAATATTATTTTTATTTTATTATTTTCTGCTATAATTCTTTATTTTTCTAGTATAGTAAAAATACAAATGATATAAAAATAAAAAAAATAAAAAAAAAACAAAGAAAAAAAGGTCAACTATTTTCTTTTTGGTCTTTTATGAGTATTAGACCCGCTTGATTGATCTTTTGGTTTATTTTTTGAGCCAGCTGGTCTTCCTCTTTTTTTTGCAACTACAATAGGATCAATATTTTCTTCATTATCTGATACTGTTACAAAAAAATCAAGACGGTTCAATTTCCTCCGCGTCTCTCAACGAATCTTCGATTTGTTCAATATTTGGATTGTTTGGAGCAACAAACTCATAGCTAGTTGATTTATCTGTCATAGTTGAGTCAGTTAAATTTTTATTATATGTTAGAAACTTATGCATGTATCTTATATATAAAAATTTCTACTCAGCTTAATTTATCAATTAATTCAAAATTGAAACCAAAATTCACTAATTGGTTAATGCTCAATTAATATATTGTCATTACATATAATTTTATAGCATCGGTATTTTTATTTATTATTATTATTTATTTGCTTCTCTGTTCGAGCATAGGCTCCTTCAGATAAAAAAAAAAAAAATAAATAAAATAAAATAAAATAAAATAAAATAATTAAAACAGTTTAAAAACTTTTAAATTTTAAATAAGTTATTTTTTCATTTATGAATTAAAGGATGAGATACGAAAATAATAATTAAAGAGCTGGGAGAAAAAATAAAAAAACAAAAAAAATAAAAAGAAAACAAAAAATATAGATAAGATCTTAAGAGTCAGAAAATTTTTGTATAATTAGGTAGCAGCTACATAGGGGAGTAGGATTCGTAATAAATCTAGAATCGAAGCCTCTTTGATACTCCGAAACAAGTCTTTTAGTCAATGGAACTGAATAATCAAGAGCATTACGGAGGTAATTTTCTAAGAGATTGCTTAATCTGTGGTCAATTTTACTGATATTCAATTTATTTTCTGCTTCATAGAATAATGATTCAGAGGAGGTTCTGAGAGGAAGTTTTAGAATGCATCTAACAGCAGTATTTTGAATAACTTGTAGCTTTTGTAAACCTGATTCGGAGAATGAGTTAAGACATGGAAAATTATAATCCAGAATTGAGCCAATAAGTGCCTTGTAAAGACTAGCTAGTGTATTGTGGTTGAGCTTCCAATTTTTTGAAGACAAAATTTTTATTATATTGAGTCTATTCATGCATTTAGTCTTTACTTCTTTAATTTGTTTATCAAAGCAAAGACTTTCATCAAAGTACAGACCAAGAAATTTATTAGTTTTAGAATAGGGAATTGTTTTGTTGAATAACTGAAGTCTAAAGGTATTATTAAATTTCTTATTTTTTGTGAAAATTGTGTAGCTACATTTATTTGGGCACATTTTCATCTTCCATTTGCATAACCATGGCTCTATTTCTTTTAAATAGTTATTTATTTCTCTTTCAATTCTTCCTGTCTTTTTAAATATGAAGAAAGTAATCAGATCATCAGCAAACAGGAGTGAGTATTTTTTGTTCGAAATATCGGCTTTGGGAACATCATTAATAAATATGCTAAAGAGTAAGGGGCTTATTACTGAGCCTTGTGGAACGCCTGCCCTAATTGGAAATGAATTTGATGTAAAGTCATTAATTTTTACCTTGAAAGATCTGTGATACAAGAATGATCGTATCCAGAGGATAAGATAGTCAGGTATTTGAGCTTTAATTAGTTTATAGAAGAGACCTTCATGCCAAACCTTATCAAATGCCTTAGAAATATCAAAAAAGAGACCGCACACCTTTTTAGATCTGCAAAAAGACTCAGATATTTTTTGAATCAAAAAGATAAGGTTGTCTGCAGTCTTCCTTAATCGTCTAAAGCCAGATTGTTCATTTGCTAGTATTTTATTATTTTCAACATATGAATAAAGTCTATTGTAAACTATCCTTTCCAGTAATTTTCCAAAACAACTTGTAACACTTATTGGACGATAGTTATTAGGGTCGGAAGGAAACTCTTTTTTTTTTAAAATCATAGAAATTTTGGCGATCTTCCAAGCTTCAGGGAAAAAATCATTTTTTAAACAAAGGTTAAAGAACTCTAGGACTCTTATTAGGAAAGGATTCGGAAGATTTTTAAGCATTTTATTATGGATTCCATCAAAACCCATTGCCGATTGATCTTTAGCTTTGTTGATAGCTTCTTTTAGCTCGGATAGTGTAATTTCAACAAATTTAACACTCTGTTTCTTGTTAAAATAATCATTGACAAATTTATGTACTTCTCTATCAGAATTAACATTGATAAAGTCATAATTCAAACTAAATGTATCTTTAAGAATTCCACCAAAGCAGTTACCTATATCGATTTCTGAGTCAAAAATGCTATTTTTATACTCAAGTTTATTAATTTTGTAATATGATTTTGATTTTCTAAATTTGTTTATCTTATTCCAAAACGGTTTACTAGATTTTGGGTTTTTGCCTATTTTATTAATGAAATTTGACCAATTTTTGTTTCTAAACTCTCTTAATTTATATCTCAATTCACTTGTTAATTTGTTGTACAAAGGCCTAAATTCCGCATATTTTGATTTTAATCTTTTTGCTTTCCTTCTTTGTCTAATTGTATCAATAATGTCTCTTGGTAATGTTTGCCTAAATAATTTACAAGATATAGCTGGGATAGACCCGCTTGCAGCATTATTTAATTCATTGGTAAGTTTACTAGCGATAGCCTCAATGTTATTAAACTCGAGATCAGAGCAGTCTTCATATTGGCTATTGCAAAGAAGACTCTTAAATTTAACCCAGTCAGCTCTGTTGAAGTCATAACTAAATTTCTCAAGGCTTGCTTGGTTAATACTAATGTAATTTGAGTTTAGTTTTAATTGTACTGGGTAGTGATCACTTGTCATGTCCCAATCGTATAGAACTTTAAAGTCATAAATTTTATCAAGTAAATTTGGTCAGGATATATACAGGTCAAGAATTTCATAATAGTCCCGATTGGCAAGATGAAAGGTAGGTGAACTATTGTTAATGAGGGCAAAATTTAGGTTGAGTAAGGCATCTTCAAGAATGGCTCCATTCTGGTTCTGGGTATTAAGACTGCCTAGGCTATTAGATTTGGCATTAAAATCACCTCCTAAAATAAAATGGGTATACTTATTTGAAATATTTTCAAGAAGACTATAATTCAGAGTACTACTCGGTGGGTTGTAGAGACAGAAAATAGATAATGGAATGGAGTTCAGGTTAATTTTAATTCCCACGAGTTCAAGGTTCCAATGGTCAAGTGACAGGTCCTGAAAAAATTCGACTTTTTTGTTTATGAGAATGGCAACCCCTCCACCGAAATTATTTCTTGGCTTTGAGACTTTATAGAAATTAGAAAAGTTGATAAAGAAATTATCTCTTAGTTCGTCGAATTTAAGTTCGCACAAAAGAACTATGTCAGGATCATAAGTGTCCAAGAAATTTTTAAAAAGTTCCAGTTTTGATACCAAATTATTACAGTTCCACTGAATAATAAGCATTGTTGATTTTTGATTAATTTGATTAAGTTAAAGGTCAAACTTTCCAGGAATAAAAACTATAAAAATGAAAAGAAATAAAAGAGAGAGAGGAAAAAAAAGAAAAAAAATGAATTAATATAGTTGCTTGGTTGGGAGGACATCTTCATTACTGTCGAAAAAAGCATTATCATCGATTGAACTTGTACTCCTTAGAGTTTTTGCTTTTGATTTTGCTATCGTTGAAGAAGTTCTTTTTTTCCTTTGCTTGAGAGGCTTTGTATTTTGGATGTTTGAGCTCATTTCATTATTTGATTCGTAGTTGCTAGATAGTTCGCTTTCGAAACCATCAAGACCGGGTGGTCTGACTGGAGTCGGGGGATCATTTAATTGACTAAATATAGGAATATTAGCTGACTGGATAATGTTATTTTGAGGGAGGGGAATTGCTGGTTCTTGGAATGTAGTGGAATAAGTAGATGATAAAGCAACAGGAGTCTTCGTGCCTGTATCAAGATCAGCCAGGAAAGGACCTATAGTGTTGCTTAATATCTCATCAGGTTGGATCGAGCTGTGTGCCGTTTGGTATTGCTGAATAGTTCCTGAATTAGCATAAGTAAGTGTGTCTTCTTCTACTGTTAACTCAGAAAAATCTATCTTAGATCTTTCCATGCTTCTAATTTTCTCTGCCATTGAGCATTTAATTGCCGGATGGCCTTTTAGCTTGCATTTTGAGCATTCGAGTGATTTTAGAGGACAAGATTTTATTGTATGGTTTTGATCAAGGCAGAAAAAACAACGTTGAGATTGGCCTGAGATAGTTATGTTAGTTTTCAATCCAAAGACAGTTGTTGGTCCAACTAAATTTTGCACTTGTTCATCAATTTCTAATGGATAAGTGATTTTTACTCTTTTGATGCCATTGGTAACATTGGTCCAGCCTATTTCTTTTAAATTCTCGTTAGAAATTTCATTTACTAGGAGTTCTTTGAGTTTGAGGTTGTAGATGAATCGTTTGATTGTCTGGTCTGTAATATTAGATGGCAAAAAATGGAATCTAAGGGTAGTAACTTTTTGTTTTGTTTGGGTCATCGAATTTAAAGATGCTATTATCGATCATAATTGTTTTGGTATAGAGACTTGTTGCATCAAAGGAGGGGTTGAACTCAATTATCCAAATTTTATTTGAGGAGAAATTTCCAACAGAAGAAATGCAAGATCGCTCTTGATCAGAAAGGCATGTTGTCAATAAGGTCAGTATTTCACGATGAAATAGGGTTCGATTGAGGCTTTTCAAACTTAATTTGATAGCGTTGTTAAAGTTCCATTTTGTAGAACTACCATAGTTAGTTCCCATGGTTTTTTGAATAGCAATATACAGGATATTCAAAGCTGAAGATCACTTGATGACGCTTTGATGGGTGTGTTAATCTTGTATAGATTATTTTAAAGCAAAAGTTTCGATAAGCTTAGCTCAGTTTTTCTCTTTTTATACTATGTTAAAAGATTTTTTTTGTTAAATTTTCAATTCATTATATCACAAATTTTATATCACATATTATTTAATATATCAGATTGTGTCAATTATATATCAATTTTATTTTTTAGCTTATATCATTTCCGTTAATTTTTATATCATTTTATTTTTTTTTATTATAGCAAAGAATTAAAATATTATAGCACGAAAAAATTTAAGTCGAATAAAATTAGCTACTACCAAAAAATATATATTCTTAATAATAAAACTATTTTTTTTTTTAAATATTGCTATTATTAAAAATTAGTTTCTAAATTTTAAATAAATACGGTGCAGTCATGGCCATTCACACAGTTTTTTCCTTAGCGTTCATGAACGATATTTTTTTCACAAGTTTTTATTTTCTTTTATAAATTTCACGACCCTTCAGTGATAAATTAGAAATTTATAAAAAAAATATTTTATTTGAATTACATAAGAGATAGTTAAAGAAAAAAAAACTCTTAAGTTTGCTTTTAAGGCTGCAAAAAAAATTAGGAAAAATTATTAATCATTTTTAAAATTTTTTCTAAAATGTAAAGGACATTTAAATTCTAAAAAAATTAATTTATTTTATCATTTTATATAATAACTGATATGACTCAAGACGAATTTATTAAGATTTATATGATTAACATTTTTGAATTTCATCATCAGTTAGTGTCTTAAAGAGTCTAAAAGTTTTCCATTGTACAAAAGTTGCATACCTTTCAAGTCTCAACTAACGACTGAAAAATATATTGTAATAGCTGACTCTTCTTTTGAAATCTAAAACCTTTAGCTACAAAACTTAGGTGCTTATTCAATAGATTGCTTATTTTTAAACCCTAACCCATCTTCTTTTGAATCGTTTACAGTGTTGCTAAGCTAAAAGGATTTTAAGAATAATTTACGTTTATTTCCAAAATGTGCAAAAATTTTGAAAAATTCATTCAAATTAGCGTTAAATATTAAAAGTAAAAATTCACAAATTTTCGGAATTTATGATGAAAAAAATTAGATTTATCTGCTCTTTTTTTTTTAAGTTTCTGTGTTTGTCAGTAGTAAAAAAAATAGTTTAATTTAACCTTTTTTTAAAAAATTTTTCCAAATTCTCCAAAAAAAATCCAATATTTCAAATAATTAAGAAATAAAACAAAATTTGAAAAATTTAATTTTTCCGAAAAATTTTGTCACTTTTTTTCACGTTATTTCCTATAATTTGACAAAAATTTACGATATTTAATCTAAATTATCGGCAACTTGTGAGTTTTTGCTTTTGGTATTTTATGGTAATTTACGTAAACAACATTTAGTTTCAACTAATTTTAATAAACAATTTATTTTTTAGATGTCGTTTAGATAAAAAAATTATTGATTATTAAAAATTTTAATTCTTAGATAAATTGAATATTTTTTTAAATTTTAAAAAGTCTTAAAATCATAAAATAAAATAAAATCAAAGAATTAATTTATTGCTTTAATAAATATTAATCGATTTTGTTGAATTGCTCCGTTATTTCATTTCGGTGATTTGTTTCTCTTTTCTACACGTACAAGTTACATCGCTATCTTTGAAATATTTTAAATCATGAATTATTAAATTAGTTTAGTTAAATACTTAATTTCTTGAAATATTCTTTGAAAAAATTACAATTTATTTCAAAATCAAAACTTGCTTAATTTGATCATTTTGAGAGTCAAAAATCGATCTTAAACTTAAAAGTGTCGATTTTGGTAGCCTTTAGAAAATGGTAACTCTTGAAGATCGGAACAGGTATCTTTATTTTTACATCAATCTCAAATGCAAAACTAAAACGATTTGTATAAAAGATTCTTAAAGTATTTTTTTTTTAAATTAGCCATAATATAATATAATTTTCTCTATATATCGTTATAATTTTCTCCAAAAAAATATTTTCATTTTATAATATTATTGTATAAACTTTAATTCTAAAAATTCTCAAAACTTTATTGATTATGGGTTTGAATTTTTTTCTAATCTTTAATAATATAATTTTAAAAAACTTCTTTTAGAGCCATTATAAATCTTGCTTAAAATCAAATTCGATTGAAAACTGCAGGATTTTTTCCCACTTTCTTAATTAGCACTGATTCTGAAATTTATATCAAGGGATCTTTTTTTATGTCGTGAATTAAAATAAAAATTTTGATTTGAATTGCCAATTTAATCTAGACCAAAAAAATATAAAAGTGGTTAGTCCAGATTCAATGGTCTCAAAATAATTTGTTGATATCAAGAATTTTGTGCTAAGTAGTCTAACAATCTTTTATTCTTATATTTTAGTTTTGGTTTCTAGACACTTATCGTGATCGAATCAAAAAGAATAAATTATGAATTTTGCCTTTTTTTATGGATTTAAATTTTAGGATATTTTGTGTCAAAATTTACCTTTTTGTTGATATTATTTTAATCTCAATACAAAAAATTTAAATTTCTTTATTTAATTAGTTTTTAATATTTGGAAAATTTGATAAAAAAAGAATAATTTTATTTGATGAATAAAAAAATTGAGTTAATCCCATTCCCAGTCTATATTTTAATTTTTCAAATAAAAGTAATTTAGAATAAAAAAAGGAATCCAAATTAAATAACTATTTATAAAATAAGCAATTATTGCACAATTAAAGAAAATAAACAAACAAAAAAATTGGCTTAAAGCACTTTTATTTAATAAAACAAAAAAAAATTCAATAGATGGAACTTGTTATTTGCCATGAAATTTCAGAGCTTCAAATCTTAGCCATTTTATCTATGTAAACAAAAATAAATTAGAACGAACGGTTAGTTTAACTTTCTAGGCTTCTTGGACTAAGCTTGGTAATAAAAGTGAATAAAAATAATAGATAGAGTGCACTAATTTAAAGTAATGTTAGTCTGGTGAAGATTAAACTTTATTAAAGATAAAAAAATAAAAAAAAGTTTCACAAACTTTTACAAGAAGACATTTTAATAGAAAAAAAAAAAAATAAAACAAGAGTTATTTAATAGCGGTAAAAAATGTGTTAGATAATGTAAGCTTTAAAGTTGGGGTTAAGTTGTATAAGTTGTAAAAGTTAGGCTTTGTGCCGAAGCCTATTAAGTTTAACAAGTCTCCGGGTGAAAGGAGTTTTACAGAAGGTATATTTAAAATCTTTGCAAATACTCTCTTGATTCGTTGTAAGTGGTCCTTCGTCCGCCAAAGAAAGCGCCCAAGTCTATTCTGTGAATAGCAAACAAGACCAAAGCGATCAAATAGCCCCCGGTTGTCGAAACAGCCAGCCACAGCGACCATCCAATTTGATTTGTGGTTATGACATTATTTTGGTCCAAATTCTTGGCCAACATCACCACCCAAACCACAATGGTTAAACAATCTTTTTTTAAAAGTTAAACTCTTTTTTCTTAAACAAAAAAATAAAAATAAACCAAAAGCTTATTACCAATGAGCAAAGTTCCAGCGATCAAAATCTCGGCCAATCTGAGCCGCAGCGATCTGTTCGAGTCGACTTTGTGCTTGAGACACATGTGAAGGCCAGCTACAACTAGAAGAATGATGCTGAGCGATGAGGCCGCTATGGACAAAGAAGCGCATGCCACCGCATAATCATACCGGTTCACTTTGATAAACTCCTCGTCTGAATATGTCAATATATAGCTGCATTGGCGCTTGTGTGCGTTGCCATCTATTTTATCGCACACTTCGAATATTCCGCGATAGTCCGGCTTGGCTTTTATGATCCAAAATGGTGTGAGTATGGCCACTATGAAAGCAATAGTGCTCGCTACAAAAAAAAAGTAACCCACAAAAAACACTCTACTCATTGTCTTGATTCTAGAATTGAGAATAAATGAATTTTTTCTTTTTGGTGAGTAAATTTTATTTTTATTAAAAAATTTGTATTTGCGAGCAGGTTACTCTGTTACTCTGGCGACTTGTTCAAAGGTAATTGTTTCAAGAGAGAATTTTCTAAAGCTAGAAATTTATTTATTCGCTTTCAAGAAAAAAAGAAAAAAAAAACTATTTTTGTAATCATAAATTAGAAGACACTTGAGATCTTAAGTCTATTTAACCTAAAAATAGACTAAAAAATAAGAATGAAAATAAAAAACCGCAAGAGGGGGCAGTTTTCTTTAGTTTAAATTAGAAATTTAAATTTTTTTCTTTTCGAATCGATTTCTAAGAATAGTCTAAGAACAAGAATAGCCCTTCTATGAATGTAGTCGTCCCATTAGTGTTGTCTTGATAAATAGAAGAAAAAAATGAAATTTGAAAAAAAAAAAAAAACAATCTAGTTTTTGTAATCTGGATAGAGGAGGAAAGTTTTGAATTTCGATTGTAAATCTTGACAAGATTCGGAAATATTCAGAGTGTAATAAACAACATATGAATCTATTTGGCTCGCTTGACCTAAATGATAAAGTGCGTGTACATTAAAATATCGGATTACGCCGAACCAACTTGATTCTGGATTTTTTTTGCTCTATGCAATAGCACTGAAATTTAAACCATTTTAGACAGAATGTTTATAAGTGGCTTTAAGCTTGTGTTTCATTCACGTTGCCTCTCGTAAATATTTTCACTTCAGAGCAAATTACTTTTCGACAACAACAGCGACAAATGAAACTAAAAAGATAATTAGAATTTGTTGTTCAAGGTGAACATTGTGTGTGTGTGATCCCGTTGTTTAGAAAATATTGATTTTTTGTTCTATCGTGACTCATTTTTAGCAAAAAATTATCATAAATTCTCACCTGGCCGAATAAGGCATCTTTTTCAAATAAAAAAAAATTCCAAAAAAAATCAAAATTTCTTTTTAGATTTCTTTTTATGTTCGCTTTGAATTAGAATTAGAATTAGAATTAGAAACAACGCCAACAACAACGAAAATAACAACAAAAAAGCGCTGATCGCTGTGAAGCGCTCTAAATCAGGTAAATTTAATTCAGAATATTCTTGTACGACAACCAAAAAAAAAGAAAAAACAAAAAAAAAAAAAAAAGAGAAAAAATCTATTTGTGTAGTTGTATTACCTAGCATAATTTTGAATAAATATTTAGAAACGACTTTGCGTTTAGTCGTCGCTGTCAAAATTAAAAAATTAAATTCAACCAAATAATTTATTTACTTTAATTTTAGAAATATATTTTATCTAAAAAAAATTATTCAACAAAAAAAAAAAGCTCGATCTTAATATAAACCAGTATCTAGGCAACGAGTTTAAATTAATCGATTAAGGAAATTATTTGGTTCGTTTTTTATTTCTATAACATGCTCTGTACTTCTTCTGGCGTAGAGCTACAATTCGCTTTCACTTCAGGCTCCAGCAACTAATTTCAAACAAAAAAAAGATTAAGTTAAATTTTTTTTTTTTTTTGCTAGCTAAAGCAACAAAGTCATAAATATTAGCGTTATGAAATAAAAGTGTTTATTTGTTTGTTCGTTTTTTTTTTTTTCAAATTATTATTTGTCACTTTTGTATTAATTTTTGTTGACATTTTGAAAAAAATTTTGAAAAAAATTTTGAAAAAAATTTAGAAAAAAATTTTGAATAAAAAATGCATTAATCAAACGATTTACACCTTTTAAAAGAATATTAAATCCCCGTAAACATTTAAATCATATTATTGACACATTATGGTCTATAGTCAAAATGTGACTTTACATAAAATGAAAATCATTTTATCAAGTGATTCAAAGATCAAAGATACTGATCATCATCGAAAATATTTACACAATAATTTTCGAAAGCTACTTGAACTTATTACGTATCAAAAAAAAAAAAAAAAAATTTTGAAAATTTTTTTAAAAGTTCTTTTAAAATTTAAGTTCTTAAAATTGTTGAGCTTATTTATTTTTTGTTTGGTTTTTTTCCTAGAAAAATACTTTCAACTTTCAAACAATTCAAATAGATTTAAAAATTTAATAAAATAAAAATATAAAGGTAGAATAAATGTTTTTTTAAGCTGTTAAGGCGTGTGATCATTAATAATACTAATGAGCTGAATTGTAACTTTTTTTTTCCTAATGCAATTTTAATTAGCAAGAAATAGAAAATGTTAACTTTGTTAGAAAACTTAAATTTAAAAAAATCGATCGAATGCCATTTGTTTTTAAAAAGTCAACAAATTGAGTCAGTATCTAGTGTCGGTTCGAGTTACATCAAAATAACTAGTAAATATTGCCTATGTTCAAAAAATATGCTTTTCTCTATTTATTTCAAATTTGTTTAAAATAGTTCAATTTGAACAATATGTTCATAAATCTAATATCTAATACTATTACGACAATGCATTGCTACAACATGGCCTTATTCAAAATAAAATTCTTTGTAAATAAAAACTTGATTAGTTTTTTTTTTTCTTTTTTTTCTTTCTTTTTTTTTTGTTTTATTTAAGTAGTACAATGAATATTTTAAATGGATTTAAATAAAATTTATTAAACTTAGAAAAATTTGACACTTAGATTAACTCTTTTATTTGTGATGCAATCTGAAATTTATGACTTTGTTAGCTTAGTACATATTAAGACAAAAAGCGCTACACTTTTACAACTAATATTTGTTTGAGTTTAAAAAATAAAAATGAGAAAATGAGCTTTCAGAAAATAATTTGATTTTTTTTTTCGAAATAATTCGTAGAGTATTTTTTAACAAGACAGTGTGAGTATTTGTGTACAAGTGAACAATTCGAAAAAAAAAATCAAAATTTGTTTTTGCAACAAATACAATTATATAAATTAGGTTACAAAATAAAATTTAAAAAAATTTTTTTTTTCTGACATTATTTTAAAATTTAAATTGAAATCAAAATCAGATATTGTGAATGCTTTGGTCATTTTTTTTTCTGAAATTGAAATGTTGAAAAAAAGAAAAAAACCTACTTGTTTGAATGACTTTTTGGTTGCTAGTGGTTTGTAAATGATGTAAAGCGGAATGACGAACATTGACGAAAGTGCCATCAACCAGCCGACTAATTCTCCCCACCACGGATACACATATTCCTTAAGAGTAAATCTCTCATAGCTCACCAGAGTGTACACGGCAACCGACACGCACAAAAACGGTGTCAAATAGAGCCAACAAATTTTCCAAAATTTGTTCGGATAATAACCGATCATTGAGTGTATGTCATCGTAAAATTTGTCAATTCCGTAGAACCATGACACTGAAATGCACTCGAAAAACATCAAAGTCAACAAAGCCCATCCGCTGCACGCGTATGTATTGAATATGTTAAATATATAGATGCCACCTTGGGTCACATTCGACAAACCAAGCAAGTAGCTAACAAAGCAAACAACTGCAATGAATAGCTCTTTTCGTTTTCTTAGATATTGAGGCCACTCGTCCATGCACGCAGTCACAAAGCCTTCGACTGTACAAAACTGTTTTTTTTTTAATTTTTGAAAAAAATTTTTTTTTTTAGTTATAAAAATTAGTGAATTTAATAATTAATTATTTTTTACTTGACTATCAAGACCAATAAATAATAGCATTAGGAAAAATAGTATAGACCAAAATGAAGAGAACGGAAGTTGATTAATGGCATTGGGATAGGCAACAAACGCTAGACCTGGTCCTGAATCAGCCACTGCATCTATGGTTGTATGCGATTGTTTGGCCATGAAACCAAGAACTGAAAAAATCACAAAACCCGATAGCAAACAAGTTCCTTCGTTGAAAGCGGTCAAAATAAGAGTGTCTCTAAAACAACGACAAAAAATAAATAAAAATCATGCAATCATTTAATATTAGAAAAATATAAGATGTGTGTTTGGCTTTTTACCGATAACAATTGTTGTCACGTTTGTTGTAGCTGCCCAGAGCCACAATAGCACCCACACCCAGTCCATAGGAAAAAAATATCTGAGTGGCTGCATCAATCCAAACCTTGAATTTGAAGTAGCAGTCAATTACAACATTTTTAGATAATTTTTTGATTTTTATAATTTTTTTATTAAATGTATGATAAACAACTGGCGACTCGCTTTAATTCGCATTCACTTTTATCTGATCATTTGACATTTACTTTAAAAAAAAATGCGAGACCAAAGTTCTTTTTCATGTTTTTATTGTTTCGATTTGTTTTTATTTTTTAAAAAAAACAGATTTGTTCAGTTTGTTTTGACTTTGATACTCAATAGAAAAAAAATTGAGGATTTGAACAACCTGAACTTGTATTTTCAAGTAATGTGCTACTATAATCAAGCTTTCTTTAAATTCTAACCCTGAATTTCAAAGAAAGAATTGTTTCTGGCATACAACAATGATTATATTATGCCAATGGAAGAATGTCACTCCTTGGGAGAGATCAACAAGCCCTTTTTATGAGCAACAATCAAATCTTACTAAATAATATTAAATTTCTTAATAAAATTAGATCTTTATCTTTTTGATAACTACACTTTGGTTAGCCAAAATGTGGTTAAAATGTGATTAGCCTTTTTTATTTTCAAAATAAGATCAAGTCATTTTAAATTACTTAAGCAGTTACTAACCAACATCACCAATAATGTCACAATCAAGCTTTGACTTCATTCATCTTGTTCTCTCTAATTCTTCATTGTAAACAAATTAACAAACAATATTTTTATCTAAAATACAATTTTAATACTAGCAGCACCAGACATTTTTTCTTTTTTTTTTTAAATTAAAATATTTTTAAACAATCAAATTAATTTTACTGAGTAATAACTTTTTTTTTCTGCATATTTCAAAAACACATAATTTATTTGAAAAATCCTAAGAAATTTTTAAAAACAATTAATTTTGACTCGTTCGGTGCTTCTAGTGATAAACTAGTGGTTCTATTCAAACTTCTTAATTCTTTTTATTAAATCACTTAACTACAACCAAAATGTGGAATTTAAGTTATTTTAATTTCACTTCAAATCTATATGATCAAAAAAAATTGATTTTTAGATCATTAACTTTACTTAAAAATAAAAATTTTGAATTTTATCAATCAATTGAGGCGGACTGCTAACACTACTAAATAAACAATTAAAAAAAATATTTTCTAGATTATAGAATAGACATAATTTTTTGATTTATTTTTATTTAATGAACGTTTCCCAGAATAAAAAAAAATATATATATTTCATTTTCTAGTGCGCATAATATTTTTAAATATCTAAAATGCTGAATTTGTAACAGAACAAAAATACTTAATGCTTTATTTATACTTAAAGTAAACTAAAATAGAACTTATCTCTATATCTATATCTTAATAATAACTAATATATAATTGATTGAAATCGAACTATTTCGATTTACAAATAAAAAAAAAAAGCTAATGATAATAAATCTTAGGGGTAAGTTGTGTTGCTAAGTTCGTATCAATTTGATCTTTTCAATTCAGAAAAACTTTAATAACTTTTTTACAAAAAAAAAATAATTTCTTTTATTTATTTTACTTGGTACTTAGTATTATATAGTAATAGAATTTAATTAATTAAAAAAATAAACCAAATTCTTTTCTGTTATAAATTCATTTTGGTTTTTTGTCTTGTTTTTTGAAATAAAGAATTTTCTTTTGCTAAAAAAATCACAAAAAAATCAAAAAAATTTAGTTTCAATTTCAGCGTGAGTTGGTATTTTTTTTACCTAAAATAAACACAATTGCTTATAATGAATACTAATTACTTATAATTACATAGCATTTTGATCAGGGCGATTTTTATTTAAGCGTATTAAAGCGACTTGAGTGTACTAAATTTCAGAAATCAGTATTTTAACTAAAAATTTTTCTTCAAATCAAAAAAACTATCTAAATGTTTGAATAAGGTAAATTACTTCGGAGTTGGCAAGTTTGTCAAGTCTTGGTATGAACAAATATTTGATGCCGTCCCATGCTCCATCGAGCGTAAGTCCTTTGACCAAGAGGATTGCAAGTAACAGATAGGGAAAAAGTGAAGTAAAATACACAACTTTGCCAGTCCATTTTACGCCCTTCCATATACAAAAATAGCACAAAACCCATGCAACAAACAATGCAATAGCTAGTTCTAGCCGTAAACTACCTTGATCTTCAATACGATCCGTTTTTTGAAGAGCTTTGCGTCTTAAAATAAAACATTTTATCAATTAAAAATCTAATCTAATCTAATCTCTATCTCTCTAACATACTCCCAAAATTCTTGAGCCGACGAAACAGATTCATTGCTAATGTTCATCAAATGAGTAAGATTGTATGATGACACACATTTGTCTGTATTCCAATGATTGTTGCACGTTGCCCAAGGCAAGTCTAGCGAAAAAGAATGCCAAAAGTAATAAATACCCCACGCTAAAACAACTATGTAATATATGTTGAGCCAAAAAGCCATTATGACTGCTGCATAGCCGATTCCTTTGAATAATGGACATATTCTCCAAACTCCCAATACGCCAACATTTTGAGACTGGCCTAAAGCCACTTCTAAAAAGAACATTGGAACTCCACCAAATATCAAAGTGAGAGTGTATGGTACCAAGAAAGCACCGCCACCATTTTTATAACACAAATAGGGAAACCTTTATTTTGTTTAATTTATTTTTGAATTTATGAATAAAATTAAAAAATTTCGATTTCTTCTACCTCCACACATTTCCTAGACCTTGTCAGAATAAAATGTCAACATATACAAATAAATGAACAAAAAAATATGTACCTATTGCGTATCCAACACACGAGAGAATAAAATCCATTTTTGAACTCCACTGTTCTCGCTTTGGTATCTCATTTTTTTCATGCACCATTATTGCATTCAATCAACACAAAACCAATTCTCTTAAACTAATTTACTTATAAAACCAAACTGAGAAATTAACTGATAGCAAACAAATAGCATATTGTTTAAAGTTTTAGTATCCAAATCTAGGCACAAAGGTATGAAAACTATCCTAATCAGCTTTAATTTAGTCTGAAAAATAGATAAATAGCTTCTTTTAAAACCGAGTTAAAAAAGAATGCAGACTTCAAATTTTGAGAATAAATTAGACTAAAGAATAATATTGCTGAAAATGTTCAAATCAAATTTTCAATTCACAAAATTGGTTCATGTTTTTTTAGATTTTTTAGAAGACAGTGATTGTTAAAAAAATATTTATTAAAAAAAAAAACTACAACAATACTTATTATAATGGTGAATATATTTTTTTAGCAACGCTTGAATGCCATTTGATTACTTAACAATTTAAAAAAAAAAAAAAACTAATCAACAGACTATTTAATTTTGAATTTGATACTTCAATTCAAACTTTATAATAACTAGAAACGCTTTTAAATTAAATATGACTGCTTTTTACCTTTTGTTTGTGTTCGAGTGAAAATGAATTAATTATTTTCAAGAAAACTACAAATAGGCAAAAGATTGAACCCTTTTTTTTTTTGAATATATTGAGCTTAAGATATGTTCAGACTTTTATACAAAATCAAGATCTAACTGTATTGAATAAAATATTATAAAAATATGCTTATTTTTTTATGTAATTCAAAGATAAAAAAAAAACTTGATTGTTTAAAGTCTGAAACTAATAATTTCATGTAATTTTTTTTATCTTTGTAATAAAATTTAGCTAAAAAAATTAATTTTTTTTACTTAATAATTTTTATCTAAGAAAAAATTTTCAACAATTAAAAATATATAACTAGAAAGGTCCACCTTGAACAACTTTCTGTTTTCTCTAACACCATTAACCATTTTATTTCGTTTCATTTCATTTCATTTCATATCATACACCTGATCTGTTAAGTTGCGCGCAAAATTCCAGTTCCACAATTTTATCTTATCAAAAAAAATGGAGAGAAAAAATTTTATATTTATTCAAATAAAAAAAAAAGGGTAAAAGAGTAAAGCTAAAGTGATTTAACCCTATATTAGTGATTAAAAAGTAGTGGTGATTAGTTAAGATCAGTGAAATTGTTTTTCAATTTTTTCTCCATTGTCAATCTGCGCAATCATCCTTATTAACTTTTCCTTGCCTGTACTAGCGTTATGTCATATTGAGACATCGCCGCCGATAATTCGTGCTACTAGTGTGTCAAAAAAATCGATTTGATTAGTCAAAGGAGTTGAAAGTGACCAACTAAACCTTTAAGTATCAATTTAACATAAACAACAACATCAGCTTTAATAATCTAAAACTTAAGCTCGAAATTATCCAATTTCTGCTTTATTCGCAGCAATTTGGATACTGAAGACGAATTAAGCAAGCTAGGATGTTAAGTCAATATCTCTTTGAAAGTTTAGTCATTTGAGTTCATGACTTTTGAATTTTGACTTGTTTGTTTAAAACATAAACACTAAAACTTAGATTTTTCAAAGAGAGTAAGTTTATTTTGAATTTATTATGATCCAAAACTTTAATTAAAGATTCATTAAATCATAGGTTAAAAATCTTCATTTTTAATCAAATAAGCTTCTGAATATTATTTGGTTTTTATCTTTTTGCTAGCAAAAATGATATTTATTTTTTTCCACAGGTCCATTATATTAAATATTTTAAATTTATTCCCATTTTATTTTCTTTAATTTGTTTATGTGACTAATGATTAAAGTAAAAAATTAATTTTAAATAAGTTTGTTCAAATCATTTATTATTAAATTATTATTAAAGAATATTTAAATTTGATTTAAAGTAAAAAAAATCAATTTAAAACAAAGTTGTTAATTAATAAATAATAAATAAACTTTTAAGGGATAATGCCACTATCACAGATGCTCTGCGGATAGCAAAAACCATAACAGCAATTGGTACTTTCTTGATTGTTTGATACACTTTGACACTCACCTTTATTCAAACAGGACTTGTATAACGTAATGGTAGTGGTCATTAAAATAGTCTCAGTAATTTTACTAGTCTGTTCCGATGCTTGATGATTAATTTTTATGATAGTTTCCTTACTAAAGCTTTCTGTTACAGTTGTTTTAATTGTTTCTTTGCTATAATTATGTGCAATTACTGTTGTTTCTAAATCTGGTGATATTGGACCTAGAGAAACTGTTGTGATGGATGTAAAATTCGTTTTATCAAAATGGGTGGTTTCTCCGGTCTTTATTTTGGTATTACTTGTTGATAACTGAGATTGGGTTGAAAAATTAAAAAAATTTTTTGTTGAAAAGCAAATAGATTTGGTTTGATTAACATGATAAAAGAAAGTGAGATTAATATAACCTTCAAAAAGAATGTTTAAAATTTTAAAAAAAATTAACTTATTTCAATACTACCTAATAGCAAAAGAATGAGCACTGTAAAATCAATTTTCATTGTATATAAATACGAATACACTGCATCATTACAATACGAATACACTGGTATGACACAAAATAAATGCGTTGAATTGAGTCTATTTGAATTTGTTTGTCGTAAACATGACTTGAACGTCAAAAAAATCTATTTGCTTAACTTGTACAAACATCCCAAGTACGAAAACGAAATGTTTCTAGTCGATTTAGACAAATTCATTTCAAAATATTACACAAATAGCACTAATTGTTCACTAATTGTAATGGGCGATTTTAACATTGATTTCAATCAAGCGTCAAACAAAAAGTATTTGCACTTTTTTAAACAACAATTCAATTTGGAACCGTATTTTGACAAGTGCAAAACACACAAAAACATATCACAATTGGACTGGTGTTTCTACAATAAACACAATCATATTTTTGCCACCGCCGCCAATCCAAATGCCGGTTTTCACTCACAGCCTTACACGACTTGGTTCAGCGATCATTCGGCAATATTTAGTGAAATTACTTTTTAGAAAATTGATCAATTAACCTACTTTTATTTATTAGTGATTATATGTTTGTGTTTTTTTTTTAATTTGATTTCTATTTTAATTTAATTCAATAATTTAATTCAGTTGTTTTCTATTTGATTGACAACAAAAAAAATAAAATTTATTATTTATGCTAAACCCTTTTTATCTACTCTTTGGGGTACTTAATCAATTAATTCATTTCATTTATACTTTTAAAATTTTTTTTGCCAATTATATTAATATCTTGATTGATATTTGATTTAGAAAAGCACATACAAAACTTTGTGAACATTGTTTTTGCTCAATTTCACACTCAATTAAACTAGAACTAAACACGAGTTTAAATTTTAAAAAAATTTATTTTGCCTAGATTTTACTTACACAGATATTTTTGACTTTTAGTTTTTTTTCATATTTTTGAAATATTTGAAAAGGGAGTGGTGTATCAGTTTGAAATTTGGCCAGCACTCTACTTATCATTAAAAGATTTTGGTCACAAATTTTCAGCTCTTTAGCTTGTTTCATTCGTCCATTTTGGCCTGTCAACGGACGGACGGACGGACACGACAAACGTAATACCTAGATTTTTTTTTACTAGCATAGTAAAATCTAGGCAACCCTAACCATTTTTGTTGTTTCTAACTGTTTTTAAATCAAAATAGATTTCTTTTCTTCTTCAGAATTCAAAAATTTTTGTATCTTCATAAAAATCCTAAAATAAAAAATTTTTTAGACCAACTTAAGTTTTTAGAAAATTTTTAAACCTGTTAAAAGTCTTGTTCATGATTTAAAATAGATATTTGTAAAAATGAATAAAATCCTGGTATTATATCTTTGATCAAAATTGGGTTAGGTAAAAAAAAAACACAAACATATAATCACTAATAAATAAAAGTAGGTTAATTGATCAATTTTCTAAAAAGTAATTTCACTAAATATTGCCGAATGATCGCTGAACCAAGTCGTGTAAGGCTGTGAGTGAAAACCGGCGGGGGGTTGCCTAGATTTTTCGCTGATATATGAATATCAAGAAAAAAAAAATCTAGGTATTACGTTTGTCGTGTCCGTCCGTCCGTCCGTCCGTCCGTCCGTCCGTCCGTCCGTCCGTCCGTCCGTCCGTCTGTGGACACATTTAACCCTAGTTTTTAGATAATAACCCTAGTTTTAAAAATGACAAAAAATATGTCGATCGATAGCATTGAATACATAAAAGGCGCGAAAAATCTAGGCAATCTAATTTTTTAAAAATTAAACTTTAAATCGATCAATCACTAAAACAAAAATATTAATCAAAAAGATTAAAGTAATAAAAAATTTATTGACAACAAAAGTATGAACTAAAAAAGAAAAAAAGAGAATTAAAATGTGATCTCGGTGAAAATAGCCTGATGATCACTGAACCATGTTGAATATGGCTGTGATTTAAATTGACCAAAAGAATGTGACTTGCTCGTTAGACACCAATCCAATTGAGACATATCCTTGAAAGTTAAACATTTGCTAAACACGGGTGTCATGTTCAAATTGTCTCTTAGCGTATCAAGATATTTAGAATTGTTTTCTCTATTAAAGTCAATATTGAAATCACCAAAGATTACCAAAGAGTCTTGGCTGTGCAAATTTAAATTCAAAAAGGCAATCAACTCTTGAATAAACTTGTCATTGTCCATCTTTGGATGCTTGTAAAGATTTAAAAAATAAACAACTGTTGAATTTAGAAAAGATTCAGCCTTTTAAATTGGTTTTTCTAATATATATTATATAATTTTATTTTTACTTTTAAAAAAAACTATTTCAAATAACCAAAATTGTTAATTATGGAATGGTTATTAATGACATTGTATGGTGATGCAAATACAATCATTATTTAAAAATTCGTCAACATAATTTTTTTATCGATTTTTTTCCTAGCAACTAAAATTAATTTTTAGAAATTATTATAAATTATTTTGTTGCAATATTTTTAGTTAAAAATCGGGTTTTTTTTCAAATTAAATAAAGAAAAAACAATTTGAAAAACATATTGTGTGCTTCATAGAATTTCATTTATATATTTCGAAAAAATGGGGCGCAAAAAATAAGAAAGATTTAACATAAATATTCTCATAAATAAATTCTTAAATCATAATCCAAAAAATAATTAATTGTTTGAGTTAAACCACTTATTGGTACAGGGTTCCGGTTAGGGAATTGCTCTAATTGATAGAAAAAAATTAGTGAGAACGGGGTCCGGGGCGGAGCCCTGGTTTAGGGTTCCGGGTATGCAGTAAGCTAGAGAACCATTAGTAAAAATTACTATTATTTTTGAATGTTAAATAATCTAATAATTATTAGTTATTATTTTAGCATAAATATTCTCATAAATAAATTCTTAAATCTTAATCCAAAAAAATAATTAATTGTTTGCGTTAAACCACTTATTGGTACAGGGTTCCGGTTAGGGAATTGCTCTAATTGATAGAAAAAAATAATTAGTGAGAACGGGGTCCGGGGCGGAGCCCTGGTTTAGGGTTCCGGGTATGCAGTAAGCTAGAGAACCATTAGTAAAAATTACTATTATTTTTGAATGTTAAATAATCTAGGGGTTGCCTAGATTTTTCGCTGATATATGAATATCAAGAAAAAAAAAATCTAGGTATTACGTTTGTCGTGTCCGTCCGTCCGTCCGTCCGTCCGTCCGTCCGTCCGTCCGTCCGTCTGTGGACACATTTAACCCTAGTTTTTAGATAATAACCCTAGTTTTAAAAATGACAAAAAATATGTCGATCGATAGCATTGAATACATAAAAGGCGCGAAAAATCTAGGCAATCTAATTTTTTAAAAATTAAACTTTAAATCGATCAATCACTAAAACAAAAATATTAATCAAAAAGATTAAAGTAATAAAAAATTTATTGACAACAAAAGTATGAACTAAAAAAGAAAAAAAAGAGAATTAAAATGTGATCTCGGTGAAAATAGCCTGATGATCACTGAACCATGTTGAATATGGCTGTGATTTAAATTGACCAAAAGAATGTGACTTGCTCGTTAGACACCAATCCAATTGAGACATATCCTTGAAAGTTAAACATTTGCTAAACACGGGTGTCATGTTCAAATTGTCTCTTAGCGTATCAAGATATTTAGAATTGTTTTCTCTATTAAAGTCAATATTGAAATCACCAAAGATTACCAAAGAGTCTTGGCTGTGCAAATTTAAATTCAAAAAGGCAATCAACTCTTGAATAAACTTGTCATTGTCCATCTTTGGATGCTTGTAAAGATTTAAAAAATAAACAACTGTTGAATTTAGAAAAGATTCAGCCTTTTAAATTGGTTTTTCTAATATATATTATATAATTTTATTTTTACTTTTAAAAAAAACTATTTCAAATAACCAAAATTGTTAATTATGGAATGGTTATTAATGACATTGTATGGTGATGCAAATACAATCATTATTTAAAAATTCGTCAACATAATTTTTTTATCGATTTTTTTCCTAGCAACTAAAATTAATTTTTAGAAATTATTATAAATTATTTTGTTGCAATATTTTTAGTTAAAAATCGGGTTTTTTTCAAATTAAATAAAGAAAAAACAATTTGAAAAACATATTGTGTGCTTCATAGAATTTCATTTATATATTTCGAAAAAAATGGGGCGCAAAAAATAAGAAAGATTTAACATAAATATTCTCATAAATAAATTCTTAAATCATAATCCAAAAAAATAATTAATTGTTTGAGTTAAACCACTTATTGGTACAGGGTTCCGGTTAGGGAATTGCTCTAATTGATAGAAAAAAAAATTAGTGAGAACGGGGTCCGGGGCGGAGCCCTGGTTTAGGGTTCCGGGTATGCAGTAAGCTAGAGAACCATTAGTAAAAATTACTATTATTTTTGAATGTTAAATAATCTAAAAAATTATTAGTAATTATTTTAGCATAAATATTCTCATAAATAAATTCTTAAATCTTAATCCAAAAAATAATTAATTGTTTGCGTTAAACCACTTATTGGTACAGGGTTCCGGTTAGGGAATTGCTCTAATTGATAGAAAAAAAAATTAGTGAGAACGGGGTCCGGGGCGGAGCCCTGGTTTAGGGTTCCGGGTATGCAGTAAGCTAGAGAACCATTAGTAAAAATTACTATTATTTTTGAATGTTAAATAATCTAGGGGTTGCCTAGATTTTTCGCTGATATATGAATATCAAGAAAAAAAAAATCTAGGTATTACGTTTGTCGTGTCCGTCCGTCCGTCCGTCCGTCCGTCCGTCCGTCCGTCCGTCTGTGGACACATTTAACCCTAGTTTTTAGATAATAACCCTAGTTTTAAAAATGACAAAAAATATGTCGATCGATAGCATTGAATACATAAAAGGCGCGAAAAATCTAGGCAATCTAATTTTTTAAAAATTAAACTTTAAATCGATCAATCACTAAAACAAAAATATTAATCAAAAAGATTAAAGTAATAAAAAATTTATTGACAACAAAAGTATGAACTAAAAAAGAAAAAAAAGAGAATTAAAATGTGATCTCGGTGAAAATAGCCTGATGATCACTGAACCATGTTGAATATGGCTGTGATTTAAATTGACCAAAAGAATGTGACTTGCTCGTTAGACACCAATCCAATTGAGACATATCCTTGAAAGTTAAACATTTGCTAAACACGGGTGTCATGTTCAAATTGTCTCTTAGCGTATCAAGATATTTAGAATTGTTTTCTCTATTAAAGTCAATATTGAAATCACCAAAGATTACCAAAGAGTCTTGGCTGTGCAAATTTAAATTCAAAAAGGCAATCAACTCTTGAATAAACTTGTCATTGTCCATCTTTGGATGCTTGTAAAGATTTAAAAAATAAACAACTGTTGAATTTAGAAAAGATTCAGCCTTTTAAATTGGTTTTTCTAATATATATTATATAATTTTATTTTTACTTTTAAAAAAAACTATTTCAAATAACCAAAATTGTTAATTATGGAATGGTTATTAATGACATTGTATGGTGATGCAAATACAATCATTATTTAAAAATTCGTCAACATAATTTTTTTATCGATTTTTTCCTAGCAACTAAAATTAATTTTTAGAAATTATTATAAATTATTTTGTTGCAATATTTTTAGTTAAAAATCGGGTTTTTTTCAAATTAAATAAAGAAAAAACAATTTGAAAAACATATTGTGTGCTTCATAGAATTTCATTTATATATTTCGAAAAAAATGGGGCGCAAAAAATAAGAAAGATTTAACATAAATATTCTCATAAATAAATTCTTAAATCATAATCCAAAAAAATAATTAATTGTTTGCGTTAAACCACTTATTGGTACAGGGTTCCGGTTAGGGAATTGCTCTAATTGATAGAAAAAAAAATTAGTGAGAACGGGGTCCGGGGCGGAGCCCTGGTTTAGGGTTACGGGTATGCAGTAAGCTAGAGAACCATTAGTAAAAATTACTATTATTTTTGAATGTTAAATAATGGGTTGCCTAGATTTTTCGCTGATATATGAATATCAAGAAAAAAATCTAGGTATTACGTTTGTCGTGTCCGTCCGTCCGTCCGTCCGTCCGTCCGTCCGTCCGTCCGTCTGTGGACACATTTAACCCTAGTTTTTAGATGTTAACCCTAGTTTTAAAAATGACAAAAAATATGTCGATCGATAGCATTGAATACATAAAAGGCGCGAAAAATCTAGGCAATCTAATTTTTTAAAAATTAAACTTTAAATCGATCAATCACTAAAACAAAAATATTAATCAAAAAGATTAAAGTAATAAAAAATTTATTGACAACAAAAGTTGAACTAAATAAGAAAAAAAAAGAGAATTAAAATGTGATCTCGGTGAAAATAGCCTGATGATCACTGAACCATGTTGAATATGGCTGTGATTTAAATTGACCAAAAGAATGTGACTTGCTCGTTAGACACCAATCCAATTGAGAAATATCCTTGAAAGTTAAACATTTGCTAAACACGGGTGTCATGTTCAAATTGTCTCTTAGCGTATCAAGATATTTAGAATTGTTTTCTCTATTAAAGTCAATATTGAAATCACCAAAGATTACCAAAGAGTCTTGGCTGTGCAAATTTAAATTCAAAAAGGCAATCAACTCTTGAATAAACTTGTCATTGTCCATCTTTGGATGCTTGTAAAGATTTAAAAAATAAACAACTGTTGAATTTCCCTTTTTAAATTTGAATAAACTCAATTCAACACATTTCGATTGATTAATGCCCGAATACTCAAACCCTGTGGATGCATTGTGTGCAACTAATTCAAAATTGTCAACAAGTGATTTTTCCTTGCGTATTAAACATATTTGTCCATTTGAACAATTTAAATTGATTCCACTTGAATAATAAACAAGGTGATAATTGTCAAATAATAATTTTGCTTCATTTTGTCTAAAATTTTTTCTATTGTGACATTCACTTAGAAAAATAACATCAGCTTGCTTATATCCATAATCATATTTGACATTTTCTTTGTTTGAATTAAACGATTGAATATTTTGAAACATTATTGTCAAATCACTTGTTCTCTTCAACTCAAAACCATAGTCCAAAAGAGTAATGGTTTCTCATGTTAGCATTCGATCTTAGTCTATTCATTTCAATGCGAACCGGATCATTTTGTTCAAACAATTGCAATTCTTTTTCTCGTTGTTCTTTGGACAATCGTTGAACACGTGCACTCTCAATCGAAAGACTGCCATACAAATACAAACCAGTCAGCTTAGTTGCTCTACTCAATGCTACATACAACAACGATCGTTTCAAACTGTCTCCAATGAACACAGCAACACATGTATACGATTGTCCCTGTGATTTGTGTATGGTCATTGATTCACATTCAATCAAAGTAAATTGTCTCCTATCCACGCGATAATTGCCACCCGCTTTTGGTCTTTTAATTGTCTGTTGTTCGTAAACCAACGCAGTCAAATGTGGATCTATTGTTTCTTTTAGAATCAATGCATCATCTCTCATCCATTTAAGTTGATCGTTTTCATTTCGTGACAAATGACCAACATCTTTATCTGCAAATTCCAAGTACACTCGTTTAACCAATGGCTTTACGTCTGTTTTTTTCTTTGTAAAAACAATATGTTTCAAACACCCAACTGCACCATTCACTAGACCATCTTCTGTTCGCACATTTGTTGTCATCATGTATTTGCAGTTGACTTTAAATCTCAACAATGTAGGCATTCCACATGTTTTATTCATGTCCATTTCATTTCTAAGACTTGCCACTAGGTTTTTTGCTTTATTTGAATTTTTCTCTTTGCCTTGAGCCAAATCAATTGCTCGATTTTCAATTAAATCACCAGGCATTGATCTCAACTTGTAATCGTTGTATTCATTCACTCCTTTATTTGAATGAATAACACAAATAGCTTCTCTTGGTATTTGATCAATGAGAACAATGCGTGAATTAAACATTCTCACTTGTTCTTCACTCAAACCTATAACACCTTTGTTTCCAAGTGTATTAAGAGCTTCAGCAAACACTGCATCGTCACGTTGTCTCATTATTTCCTTGAGTTCAACAAATTCAAACTTGTGCCACAACAAATCACCTGCCAAAATCGAATAGCCACTCTCTCCTCTAGATCTTTCAAATATCCAACTGTCTTGCACTGGACATATTTGATTTAAATCACCAACAACAACAATAGATATATTGCCAAATGGCTTTGAATTGTCCATTATTTGCATTAAACGCTTATTTAATTTCGAAAATAAATTGCTTCCGACCATCGATATTTCATCAATTATTAATAATTTTACTTTTTTAAATAGCTTTCGCACTTTTGTCAATAAATTTTCTGACAATCTGTCCATATTGTTTGTATGAATTGGAAAATGGAACAATGAGTGCAAAGTTGATCCTTTAATGTTAAAAGCTGCTTTGCCAGTAAATGCTGACAAGAGAACAGTAATAGAAGTTGGATCATCGATATTGTCACTATTTATTCTTATAAACGTTTGATATAACGACTTGATTAGATGAGACTTACCAGTGCCCGCACCACCACTAACAAAATGATAAAATGGCTCTGTTGATCGTACACAATCGATAAAATTTGACAAATACTTGTGTTGAATACGATTAAGAGACTTCATCAATGTTGCATATTCATCATTTGTTGTTCGCTTTGGCAAAATTATCGAATCACAATCGGCATTAATCATACTTTGCAAATTACTAATTTCATCTTGAATAACAGCATGATATCCAAATTCATCTTCAATTTCTTCATTTCTCGCTTCATTTGCATTCGTCACAAGGTTTTCATTTGCTTCATTCACTCGTTCCACATAATCTTCGACCATACGTTCATAATGCTCTTGTATTTCTGTTTCCAAATCATTTATAGCTTTATCAAACTCTTCTGCCACAACAGATTCAAAGCGTGCACGATTATTACCTATAATTGTCTTGTTGAGCTCAAATATTTCAAATGTATCTTTTACTTCAACTTCTTTTTTTTCATTTCTCCACGGGTGAAACAACATTATTTCAACACGATAGTAATTTTCCGGATCTTTTATTCGATTATATCTTTTGTAACGCAATATTTTACACTTGTTTCTTTTTTTTACATATCCATCGTTATTTTTCAATTTAATCAATTTTGAATTACTTGCTATTTCAACAGTGTCAGAAACATCATCGTCTTCACCAGTGTTCGTTTCAACTCTTGCCAATTGTTCATTTTCAAAATAATAATTGTTGTCATCTTCGTCCAAATTTTCGTCTTCTTCTTCTTGAAATCGTCCAACTCGAGTCAAATCGTTTGGATCTTTTGCTCTTTCTCTTGAAAAATAGTCAAAGTAAGTGGCAAATTCGGCCAAACACATTCTTTCCATTTCAATAGGTCTATTAACATAATGCTGAAGTATGCCAGCTCGAAATATGTTTTTGGATTCAGGATTCATTATTTCCAAATAGCGATCCTCCTTAAGTATAACATTTCTTTCTTTGGAAGGAAATGTATTTACGTAAATGGTTTCACGAGATGTTCGCGACACTGGCATACTCAACAATGTATATGTACACTCTTGAGCTGATATTTCACAACAATTGTTAAACTTGTTGGCTACCTTTAACAAACGTTGTTTAACACTCAAATTTCCACGCACCACTTCCTCAACAGTATTTTTAAGTAGTCGTGACATTGAAGCATTTGATTTGAGCATGTACGCTGACACATAAGCTGCAGCACCATACGGATCAGTAATAAATTGAATGTCCATATTTGCTCTGTGACGAACATAAATGGGTTTATTGTATGGATTAACCATTATGTCATTAGATGATCTTTTTAAAAAGACTGTAGATCTTTTAATAGAACGTGAAAGTGCCCTCAAATAATCAATTTCATTTAATCCTATCATTTCTAAAAATTGTTCAAAATTAATTGAATATGATGAGTTACTTTTGAATTTTGTATTTATTTCATTCAATTTCTCTCTTATCATTAGAAAATTTTCGTAAGCCTTGTGAAAATCGTTATCATCTTTTTTCAAAGGCTCTAATATTGTTGTTTTGTCCAGAATGGGCCATGGAAATCCATACTTGCACAAAATGTTACCATGATCATCGGTAATTTTACAGTTACTTTTGTGCACATGAACTTGATACTTCAAAGGTACCTCTTGCAAAATACAACTACGATTCTCATAATCGTCTTCCTCAATCATATTGTTTGCTGGACACTTTGACGTTATGTATTTATCAATAAATTCGGCACAATTTTTGACCAATTCACTTTTGTCTTGCAAATCTTCATCATATTTTAGAGCATCTATATTCCATGTTATCATATGAATGTGAGGACTTCCACGATTTTGAAATTCCACACGCCAAAAGTAATCAAACACAGGATTTTCTTTAAAGGGTCCATTCAAATTGAAAATGTATTTGAGCAATTCGCCCATTCTATTTTCAAAATATCTTGCCACAGTGATTGGATCACGACTTACCATTTCAATACGCTTGTCTCTTGTTATGTTAGTCAATTCATCATCTGAAAGATATTTATTGTCGAGCGTTTTCGACAATACTTGAATCAATTCATTCCAATCTATTTCTGCCGGACTCAATGTAATAAAAAACGACGGACAGCCCAATTGACGAATCATTGCATTTATTTCCATTTTTTTCCACTCCCAATACTGTGGACTTGATCTTATTGTACGCAAAAACATTTGTGCTTCATTTCGAACTATTAAATCATTTATTTTTTGTTTATTTAGAGCATCACGTGCGGTCAGCGATTCAATTTCTTGGGTTTTTCTCAAGCATGTGTCTATGGCTGCATTTAGTTTTTTGCTCACCAATTTCTTGTACGAATAAAACAATTTATTTATGTCATTGGCACAACGTCTGTCAAATCGACGAAATTCCGACTTGCATCTCATTCCGTATTTGATTTGTAATTTTGGTTGAAACTTTTCACCACCATATATTTTAATAAATGTCAACTCTTCAGCATCTTTATCTGAAAGAATTGATCTTGGCTGAATACCTTCGCCTGGCGCTATTGTCTTTACCAAATCGTTGTTGTCAAACAAAAGAGTAGGTTGTGCATTTTGAAATTGTTCAACATAATCAGCGTCTTCATTTCTTTTTTCTAACCCTTGTAAATTTGGATAAAGTCTTTTAAATTACCCGAAGCCAATAATCTATCTTCATTATTTACAATGAAATCTTCAGTCAAATCCACATTGTCAAAATCTTTATGTTTCTCGAACCATTCCGTTGATAATTTTATGTTATTCTCTTTGAAAAGGGGCCTATTAAGCAAATATCTAATTGCTTTTAAAATTAAATATGGTCGTATTGAATCGAACATATAAGGTTTTGTATAGTCCATTCTCCTTTTTAATACCAACTGAATTGTTTCGGATTGTTCAAATGAACGCGGAAGAATTTCCAATGTTTTTTCTGTATCAATTGGTACATTTACTACATTACCAGATATTTTTTGTTGATGATCCCAATTAACCAATTCTTTGATACGCATAAATGGAAGTCTTGGCGAACACAAGCGTTCTTCAACTTCATTTAAATGTTTTAATTCGTCTGGAACAACTGGGAATTGTAATCCATTTGACAATGCGAGATTTGGTATTTTGTTTTCTCTCACATATTTAGAACAAGTAACACAAATCCAATTAAAACCACATTCCGATTTTATATCTACATTAAATATTTGATTGAACAAACTGTTATTTCTACTAAGTGTGAACTTATTTACTGTTCTCTTAAAAAAGACCACCACAACAAACACAAGCAAACGACGGACCATTTTGAATTCCTTCTTCATAAACATCTATCAAAAATTTAATATTTGATCTTTGATTTCGTTTACTAATTGAATTTCTAGCTTGTTCTTCAATCCTAAAAGTTTCATTTGATCTTCTATTTCTGTGTTGTTCGGTATTTGACAATTGTTCTTGCATTCTGTATTCAATATTTTTTCTTCTTAATGCATGCTCGATTGTGTTTGTTATTTGTTCATCGTTTCGATATATGGAATTACTTCTTCTTAATTGATGTTCTTCAGTGTTTCTTAGCTGTTCTTCTTCTCTGTATTGTGGATCGAGTCTTCTTAGTTGATGTTCTTCAGTGTTTCTTAGCTGTTCTTCTTCTCTGTATTGTGGATCGAGTCTTCTTAGTTGATGTTCTTCAGTGTTTCTTAGCTGTTCTTCTTCTCTGTATTGTGGATCGAGTCTTCTTAGTTGATGTTCTTCAGTGTTTCTTAGCTGTTCTTCTTCTCTGTATTGTGGATCTGTTCTTCTCATTTGATGTTCTTGAGTGTTTCTTGATTTCTCAAAATTTCTATATGCTTGATCTTGTCTTCGTAATCTATGCTCTTGACTATTTCTGATTTGTTCATTGATCCTATATTCGACATCGTTAATTCTTTTATTTTTTTTAAGAAAAGTGTTTTTTAATTGTTCGTATTGTTTTTCGTACAAATCTTCACGTTTAACTTGTTTACTTATTTTTTGTATTGATTTTTCGACATTTCTATAATTTTCATCTTCTCTTTTCTTTCTCATCCATTCTCTCTTGTATTCTTTTCGTTTATCATGCTGTGATATATTTTCTGGAGTTTGACTAATTTCTTGCAATCCAAACTCCCTATCAGATTCTATGATTTTCATTTCAACACTTGTTTTTTGGATAGAAAATGACATTTTTTCATCCTCTAATGATTGAAAACTCATATGAGAATCATGTCTTTGTTTTCTATTTGCTTGCGCACTAGCTGAATTATCCGGAATAACCGGCCTTACAACATTGACACGTCGAATTTGATTTTGGGATCTTCTATTCAATTTGTAAAATAAAAGGTAACATTGATTTGTACTCATATCAATTGTTTGTTTAAATTGATTTAGGCTCGGAAAAACTTTAATATTTTCGTCGTCAAAATAATGCCAATTATTAGATTTTGAACGAACCAATGCTTTGAAAAATAATAATTAATTAAGTTTTTAAAATATTTAAATTAAAAATAGGTCAAAATAAAAGATCCAATTAAAAGAATTTTATTTAATTTGACTAATTACAAAAAAATATGAATTAAAATTAATAAGCTAACCCTATACTTCTATTAAGCCGAAATCCCTAAACCGGGGCTTCGCCCCAGACCCCATTAAGACTTCAATTTTGTTAAAATAAAATCAAGCCTAAAATAAACCCTAATTTGTCAAAGCTCAAGACGTCTGGCGACGTCTCTCGCTTAGCCAAACTATGGTTTATTTTAGGCTTGATCTAATTAAACAGGAGTTATTTTTTTTTTAAATTGTTTTAATTGGAATATTTTCTTTTACTGATATTGTTAAAAGCTTACTTACAAGTATAATGTCCCGAGTTTGATGCGTCTCCAAGATGAAAACAAATTGATGTTAGCTCATAAATTCTGTCATTTAAATTTGAAACTTTATATTTGCTCAAGTTTAATTCTTCTTGAAAATCAATAGAATTTGACAATTTTCTAACAGTCCCAAAATTATCTATCTTTTTTTTAAATAGAAATTTGATAAAAATTTGGAAAAAAATTTGTATAAAATTAAATTACTCTAAATCTTTTGAGCATTATAATCAAATTGTCCTTCATTGCATTTAATTTTGAACTTGAAGTAAAGGTTTGATTTGAATTGCACTGATTGCAAAACGTATCCTCAATCAATTCATCACGAATAAATATTTCCAAACAATCGTTTATTGATTTACAATTCGAATCCATTGGCAATTGTAAGCAAAGATTTGTAGAAGTGATTTGTTTTTGATGCATTGAATTTTTGCCACATTTCATTTTCTGCATTGTTTCGAATATAAAGCTTTGACTCATTAGATTATGAGTAAACTTGAAATTTTCAAAGACATCTTCTAAACGATCGGTTGATCTAAGTCCTCGTTTTCCAATCTCAATCTCAATTACACATTCATCTATGTAACCCATGAATTGTATGAGAAATTCATGAGCATCGTGCTGATTAAATTGTGTAAAAGTCTCACTTAATTTCGACTCGTACAATTGATCGAAAAAATTTTGATACAAATTTTTAAATTCTTTTTGTTTCAGTCTTTTTGTTAAATTCAAACCTTCGTACACAAAATTAACATATGTATCAACCAAATTGTACTCGTCTTGATCATAGGCAAATTGATGTTGGTATTTGTGTTCAATAACATTTTTTAATACCATGTCGAATGAATTAATGCATTGAACTATTGAACCGACAAAACAAGTGTTAATTAAATTTGGAATTCCTTTGCCAACAAAGGAAGAATTTCGATCGTAGTCAAAGTTTGTCAATAGTAAATTGTTTCTAAACAATTGATTGATCGAATTAATTTTGCTTCTTGTTAATTGTCTGCTCATTTTCGTTGGTTAAAATAATTTTTCAATAGGATTTTTTGATTTCTAAATATCTAAAATGAAAAAAAATTTATTTAAAAATTAAAATATAAAAAATTAAAACAAAACTAAAAGAAAAAAGACATATTCAAGGGCTAAGGTTTAATATTAGGCATATTCAACATTGCCTTTTGAATAATTGCCATATTTTACTTTGCTAAAATAAAAGTAAATCAAATAAATGGTAATAGTTACAAGAAATAAAATTCCAAAAAATATTAAAATTGTTGAAAAAAATTTCTTATCAGATCATTAATATTTCCAATTTTGTTTGCAAACCATTGCACAATTTTTCCCATTGAATTGGTTTCGATCAAATTTCCATTTACGTCCAATTTTGAAAGCTCTTTTGGCGAGTCCATTACAATAAATGGCGAATTAAAAAATAACGATTCATCTTCCAAAATATGTATGTTCTCAATAAAGTCCGTTCCGTTCAACAAGTACGCGTGATGATCGTATAAATTTTTTAAATCGCCTGTTTTCAATTTAAAATCAGTAGAATGGTGAGTTAAATTTGAAATGCGAATAGTATTCTGTGACAATCTTTCCACTAGAACTGCTTTTTTATTTGACATTCTTAACATTATTGATTGATCACATTCGACAGTTTTTTTTGAATATTGGGTTATTATGTTATTTGGCCGTATGTAACCTGGTCTGAAGTTTTTGAATTTTGAATACGATATTCAATTGGCAAATGTTTGGTGCATTCTTTTGAATTAACTTTATTTTTGATTCGAATTTTGTCGATTTTCGAACAAAGTGGTATAAATACTTGGCCATTGTTTATGTAAAAAAGGAAATTTTTATTATCTTTTAAAACAAAATAAAAAATTCAAATTATTAAATAAAAAAGTAATTTAATATTTATTACCTATATGCGTTAGATTCAAGAACGTATCTTCTAGATGAAGATTTTGTTTAATTGAATTGATAAAAATGCTACAATGCAATTGTTTAATCATTTCCAACATAACAAATGTTTTATAGTCTTGTTCAGAAACTAAAAGCCTATTTTTGTCTTTCTCTGTAAAATGACTTAATGAGTACTTTGATGTGGGAAGGTTTTCAAGCTTATCCTTAATGACTTGGCTATTAGCGTGTAAGATTTGATACATCCCATCATGCGCCTGGTGGAAAACCCCAGGGTAGAAAGAAAGGTAGAGTCCCTCTGATGTTTTCCAAAAATCAAATCCACAATCTTTAACATAACCAGTCACCATAAAAAGATAATTTACTTTTGACGAATAAAGAACTAATCTTTTAATCCCATTATTCACTTTATCCATTTTAATCATATCATCAAAATGTAATAATCTTTCATATTGACAATTGTGAATATCCTTTCTATCCCATATTATTGTACTTTGAGGCATTTTACAAAATTCATCTTCGGCATAGCATGGTTCAATTGAGTTGTGAAAAATATTTTGATTTTTATTTTGAGCGAATACAATCTTTTCATTGAAATGACATTCGTAAAAAGTTTTTTCAATTGTTCCAAAATAAAATGGATATTTTTCGACAACATCTTGTGAAAACGAGCAAGTGTTATTGTTAGTACATAGCATATTGAATTTTTTATTCGAAAAGCCACACTGTTTTTCCTTAAACATTTGAACACAATCATGTTTAGATAAATAAATTTTTTCTAAATCATTTTGAACATATTTATTGAAGAAAATATCTCTACTAAATTTATATTTTCGCACTAACATTCTACATTCGATTCCTTTTGTCTCTAAAATAAAATTATGCTTGGAAAAAACGTATCCATGTGAACCTATGGAATGAATGTCACCTTCTAACCCACCTGAATTCTGCTCTTCTTTACCTTTCAAAGCTTTTATTGAAAACTCATGCACAGATTTACTAAAAGACTCCATAAAACAATCATTCTCTAAATTTAGCATATTCAAATGGTTGTTAACGATACACATTTTGAAATCGCCCAAGATTTGTTCATAAAGTTGACTTTTGTTTTTTACAACAATTATTGCCATTAAAATCAAAGCTTGGGTAAAATAAAGTCTAACCATTTTGAAGAAAATTTAAAATGAAACTTTCTCTTAGGAAAAATTCAGCCTTTTAAATTGGTTTTTCTAATATATATTATATAATATTATTTTTACTTATAAAAAAACTATTTCAAATAACCAAAATTATGGAATGGTTATTAATGGAATTGTATGGTAAAGCAAATACAATCATTTTTTAAAAATTCATCAACACAATTTTTTTTATCGATTTTTTTCCTAGCAACTAAAATTAATTTTTAGAAATTATTAATAATTATTTTGCTGAAATATTTTAAGTTAAAAATTGGGTTTTTTTCAAATTAAATAAAGAAAAAACAATTTGAAAAGCAATTTGTGTGCTTCATAGAATTTCATTTATAAATTTCGAAAAAAATGGGTCGCAAAAATAAAAAAGATTTTAGCATAAATATTCTCATAAATTAATTCTAAAATCTTAATCCAAAAAAATAATTAATTGTTTGCGTTAAACCACTTATTGGTACAAGGTTCCGGTTAGGGAATTGCTCTAATTGATAGAAAAAAAATTAGTGAGAACGGGGTCCGGGGCGGAGCCCTGGTTTAGGGTTCCGGGTATGCAGTAAGCTAGAGAACCATTAGTAAAAATTACTATTATTTTTGAATGTTAAATAATCTAAAAAATTATTAGTAATTATTTTAGCATAAATATTCTCATAAATTAATTCTAAAATCTTAATCCAAAAAAATAATTAATTGTTTGCGTTAAACCACTTATTGGTACAAGGTTCCGGTTAGGGAATTGCTCTAATTGATAGAAAAAAATTAGTGAGAACGGGGTCCGGGGCGGAGCCCTGGTTTAGGGTTCCGGGTATGCAGTAAGCTAGAGAACCATTAGTAAAAATTACTATTATTTTTGAATGTTAAATAATGGGTTGCCTAGATTTTTCGCTGATATATGAATATCAAGAAAAAATCTAGGTATTACGTTTGTCGTGTCCGTCCGTCCGTCCGTCCGTCCGTCCGTCCGTCTGTGGACACATTTAAGCCTAGTTTTTAGATAATAACCCTAGTTTTAAAAATGACAAAAAATATGTCGATCGATAGCATTGAATACATAAAAGGCGCGAAAAATCTAGGCAATCTAATTTTTTAAAAATTAAACTTTAAATCGATCAATCACTAAAACAAAAATATTAATCAAAAAGATTAAAGTAATAAAAAATTTATTGACAACAAAAGTATGAACTAAAAAAGAAAAAAAAGAGAATTAAAATGTGATCTCGGTGAAAATAGCCTGATGATCACTGAACCATGTTGAATATGGCTGTGATTTAAATTGACCAAAAGAATGTGACTTGCTCGTTAGACACCAATCCAATTGAGACATATCCTTGAAAGTTAAACATTTGCTAAACACGGGTGTCATGTTCAAATTGTCTCTTAGCGTATCAAGATATTTAGAATTGTTTTCTCTATTAAAGTCAATATTGAAATCACCAAAGATTACCAAAGAGTCTTGGCTGTGCAAATTTAAATTCAAAAAGGCAATCAACTCTTGAATAAACTTGTCATTGTCCATCTTTGGATGCTTGTAAAGATTTAAAAAATAAACAACTGTTGAATTTAGAAAAGATTCAGCCTTTTAAATTGGTTTTTCTAATATATATTATATAATTTTATTTTTACTTTTAAAAAAAACTATTTCAAATAACCAAAATTGTTAATTATGGAATGGTTATTAATGACATTGTATGGTGATGCAAATACAATCATTATTTAAAAATTCGTCAACATAATTTTTTTATCGATTTTTTCCTAGCAACTAAAATTAATTTTTAGAAATTATTATAAATTATTTTGTTGCAATATTTTTAGTTAAAAATCGGGTTTTTTCAAATTAAATAAAGAAAAAACAATTTGAAAAACATATTGTGTGCTTCATAGAATTTCATTTATATATTTCGAAAAAAATGGGGCGCAAAAAATAAGAAAGATTTAACATAAATATTCTCATAAATAAATTCTTAAATCATAATCCAAAAAAATAATTAATTGTTTGCGTTAAACCACTTATTGGTACAGGGTTCCGGTTAGGGAATTGCTCTAATTGATAGAAAAAAAAAATTAGTGAGAACGGGGTCCGGGGCGGAGCCCTGGTTTAGGGTTCCGGGTATGCAGTAAGCTAGAGAACCATTAGTAAAAATTACTATTATTTTTGAATGTTAAATAATCTAAAAAATTATTAGTAATTATTTTAGCATAAATATTCTCATAAATAAATTCTTAAATCTTAATCCAAAAAATAATTAATTGTTTGCGTTAAACCACTTATTGGTACAGGGTTCCGGTTAGGGAATTGCTCTAATTGATAGAAAAAAAAATTAGTGAGAACGGGGTCCGGGGCGGAGCCCTGGTTTAGGGTTCCGGGTATGCAGTAAGCTAGAGAACCATTAGTAAAAATTACTATTATTTTTGAATGTTAAATAATCTAAAAAATTATTAGTAATTATTTTAGCATAAATATTCTCATAAATAAATTCTTAAATCTTAATCCAAAAAAATAATTAATTGTTTGCGTTAAACCACTTATTGGTACAGGGTTCCGGTTAGGGAATTGCTCTAATTGATAGAAAAAAAAAATTAGTGAGAACGGGGTCCGGGGCGGAGCCCTGGTTTAGGGTTCCGGGTATGCAGTAAGCTAGAGAACCATTAGTAAAAATTACTATTATTTTTGAATGTTAAATAATCTAAAAAATTATTAGTAATTATTTTAGCGGGGTTGCCTAGATTTTTCGCTGATATATGAATATCAAGAAAAAAATCTAGGTATTACGTTTGTCGTGTCCGTCCGTCCGTCCGTCCGTCCGTCCGTCCGTCCGTCCGTCCGTCCGTCCGTCTGTGGACACATCTTACCCTAGTTTTTAGATGTTAACCCTAGTTTTAAAAATGACAAAAAATATGTCGATCGATAGCATTGAATACATAAAAGGCGCGAAAAATCTAGGCCATCTAATTTTTTAAAAATTAAACTTTAAATCGATCAATCACTAAAACAAAAATATTAATCAAAAAGATTAAAGTAATAAAAAATTTATTGACAACAAAAGTATGAACTAAAAAAGAAAAAAAAGAGAATTAAAATGTGATCTCGGTGAAAATAGCCTGATGATCACTGAACCATGTTGAATATGGCTGTGATTTAAATTGACCAAAAGAATGTGACTTGCTCGTTAGACACCAATCCAATTGAGACATATCCTTGAAAGTTAAACATTTGCTAAACACGGGTGTCATGTTCAAATTGTCTCTTAGCGTATCAAGATATTTAGAATTGTTTTCTCTATTAAAGTCAATATTGAAATCACCAAAGATTACCAAAGAGTCTTGGCTGTGCAAATTTAAATTCAAAAAGGCAATCAACTCTTGAATAAACTTGTCATTGTCCATCTTTGGATGCTTGTAAAGATTTAAAAAATAAACAACTGTTGAATTTAGAAAAGATTCAGCCTTTTAAATTGGTTTTTCTAATATATATTATATAATTTTATTTTTACTTTTAAAAAAACTATTTCAAATAACCAAAATTGTTAATTATGGAATGGTTATTAATGACATTGTATGGTGATGCAAATACAATCATTATTTAAAAATTCGTCAACATAATTTTTTTATCGATTTTTTTCCTAGCAACTAAAATTAATTTTTAGAAATTATTATAAATTATTTTGTTGCAATATTTTTAGTTAAAAATCGGGTTTTTTTTTCAAATTAAATAAAGAAAAAACAATTTGAAAAACATATTGTGTGCTTCATAGAATTTCATTTATATATTTCGAAAAAAATGGGGCGCAAAAAATAAGAAAGATTTAACATAAATATTCTCATAAATAAATTCTTAAATCATAATCCAAAAAAATAATTAATTGTTTGAGTTAAACCACTTATTGGTACAGGGTTCCGGTTAGGGAATTGCTCTAATTGATAGAAAAATAAAATTAGTGAGAACGGGGTCCGGGGCGGAGCCCTGGTTTAGGGTTCCGGGTATGCAGTAAGCTAGAGAACCATTAGTAAAAATTACTATTATTTTTGAATGTTAAATAATCTAAAAAATTATTAGTAATTATTTTAGCATAAATATTCTCATAAATAAATTCTTAAATCTTAATCCAAAAAAATAATTAATTGTTTGCGTTAAACCACTTATTGGTACAGGGTTCCGGTTAGGGAATTGCTCTAATTGATAGAAAAAAAAATTAGTGAGAACGGGGTCCGGGGCGGAGCCCTGGTTTAGGGTTCCGGGTATGCAGTAAGCTAGAGAACCATTAGTAAAAATTACTATTATTTTTGAATGTTAAATAATCTAAAAAATTATTAGTAATTATTTTAGCATAAATATTCTCATAAATAAATTCTTAAATCTTAATCCAAAAAAATAATTAATTGTTTGCGTTAAACCACTTATTGGTACAGGGTTCCGGTTAGGGAATTGCTCTAATTGATAGAAAAAAAAATTAGTGAGAACGGGGTCCGGGGCGGAGCCCTGGTTTAGGGTTCCGGGTATGCAGTAAGCTAGAGAACCATTAGTAAAAATTACTATTATTTTTGAATGTTAAATAATGGGTTGCCTAGATTTTTCGCTGATATATGAATATCAAGAAAAAAATCTAGGTATTACGTTTGTCGTGTCCGTCCGTCCGTCCGTCCGTCCGTCCGTCCGTCCGTCCGTCCGTCCGTCTGTGGACACATCTAACCCTAGTTTTTAGATGTTAACCCTAGTTTTAAAAATGACAAAAAATATGTCGATCGATAGCATTGAATACATAAAAGGCGCGAAAAATCTAGGCCATCTAATTTTTTAAAAATTAAACTTTAAATCGATCAATCACTAAAACAAAAATATTAATCAAAAAGATTAAAGTAATAAAAAATTTATTGACAACAAAAGTATGAACTAAAAAAGAAAAAAAGAGAATTAAAATGTGATCTCGGTGAAAATAGCCTGATGATCACTGAACCATGTTGAATATGGCTGTGATTTAAATTGACCAAAAGAATGTGACTTGCTCGTTAGACACCAATCCAATTGAGACATATCCTTGAAAGTTAAACATTTGCTAAACACGGGTGTCATGTTCAAATTGTCTCTTAGCGTATCAAGATATTTAGAATTGTTTTCTCTATTAAAGTCAATATTGAAATCACCAAAGATTACCAAAGAGTCTTGGCTGTGCAAATTTAAATTCAAAAAGGCAATCAACTCTTGAATAAACTTGTCATTGTCCATCTTTGGATGCTTGTAAAGATTTAAAAAATAAACAACTGTTGAATTTAGAAAAGATTCAGCCTTTTAAATTGGTTTTTCTAATATATATTATATAATTTTATTTTTACTTTTAAAAAAAACTATTTCAAATAACCAAAATTGTTAATTATGGAATGGTTATTAATGACATTGTATGGTGATGCAAATACAATCATTATTTAAAAATTCGTCAACATAATTTTTTTTTATCGATTTTTTTCCTAGCAACTAAAATTAATTTTTAGAAATTATTATAAATTATTTTGTTGCAATATTTTTAGTTAAAAATCGGGTTTTTTTCAAATTAAATAAAGAAAAAACAATTTGAAAAACATATTGTGTGCTTCATAGAATTTCATTTATATATTTCGAAAAAAATGGGGCGCAAAAAATAAGAAAGATTTAACATAAATATTCTCATAAATAAATTCTTAAATCATAATCCAAAAAATAATTAATTGTTTGAGTTAAACCACTTATTGGTACAGGGTTCCGGTTAGGGAATTGCTCTAATTGATAGAAAAATAAAATTAGTGAGAACGGGGTCCGGGGCGGAGCCCTGGTTTAGGGTTCCGGGTATGCAGTAAGCTAGAGAACCATTAGTAAAAATTACTATTATTTTTGAATGTTAAATAATCTAAAAAATTATTAGTAATTATTTTAGCATAAATATTCTCATAAATAAATTCTTAAATCTTAATCCAAAAAAATAATTAATTGTTTGCGTTAAACCACTTATTGGTACAGGGTTCCGGTTAGGGAATTGCTCTAATTGATAGAAAAAAAATTAGTGAGAACGGGGTCCGGGGCGGAGCCCTGGTTTAGGGTTCCGGGTATGCAGTAAGCTAGAGAACCATTAGTAAAAATTACTATTATTTTTGAATGTTAAATAATCTAAAAAATTATTAGTAATTATTTTAGCATAAATATTCTCATAAATAAATTCTTAAATCTTAATCCAAAAAATAATTAATTGTTTGCGTTAAACCACTTATTGGTACAGGGTTCCGGTTAGGGAATTGCTCTAATTGATAGAAAAAAAAAATTAGTGAGAACGGGGTCCGGGGCGGAGCCCTGGTTTAGGGTTCCGGGTATGCAGTAAGCTAGAGAACCATTAGTAAAAATTACTATTATTTTTGAATGTTAAATAATGGGTTGCCTAGATTTTTCGCTGATATATGAATATCAAGAAAAAAATCTAGGTATTACGTTTGTCGTGTCCGTCCGTCCGTCCGTCCGTCCGTCCGTCCGTCCGTCTGTGGACACATCTAACCCTAGTTTTTAGATGTTAACCCTAGTTTTAAAAATGACAAAAAATATGTCGATCGATAGCATTGAATACATAAAAGGCGCGAAAAATCTAGGCCATCTAATTTTTTAAAAATTAAACTTTAAATCGATCAATCACTAAAACAAAAATATTAATCAAAAAGATTAAAGTAATAAAAAATTTATTGACAACAAAAGTATGAACTAAAAAAGAAAAAAAAGAGAATTAAAATGTGATCTCGGTGAAAATAGCCTGATGATCACTGAACCATGTTGAATATGGCTGTGATTTAAATTAGGGTTGCCTAGATTTTACGCAGATATATAAATACTAAGAAAAAAAATCTAGGTATTACGTTTGTCGTGTCCGTCCGTCCGTCCGTCCGTCCGTCCGTCCGTCTGTGGACACATTTAACCCTAGTTTTTAGATAATAACCCTAGTTTTAAAAATGACAAAAAATATGTCGATCGATAGCATTGAATACATAAAAGGCGCGAAAAATCTAGGCAATCTAATTTTTAAAAATTAAACTTTAAATCGATCAATCACTAAAACAAAAATATTAATCAAAAAGATTAAAGTAATAAAAAATTTATTGACAACAAAAGTATGAACTAAAAAAGAAAAAAAGAGAATTAAAATGTGATCTCGGTGAAAATAGCCTGATGATCACTGAACCATGTTGAATATGGCTGTGATTTAAATTGACCAAAAGAATGTGACTTGCTCGTTAGACACCAATCCAATTGAGACATATCCTTGAAAGTTAAACATTTGCTAAACACGGGTGTCATGTTCAAATTGTCTCTTAGCGTATCAAGATATTTAGAATTGTTTTCTCTATTAAAGTCAATATTGAAATCACCAAAGATTACCAAAGAGTCTTGGCTGTGCAAATTTAAATTCAAAAAGGCAATCAACTCTTGAATAAACTTGTCATTGTCCATCTTTGGATGCTTGTAAAGATTTAAAAAATAAACAACTGTTGAATTTAGAAAAGATTCAGCCTTTTAAATTGGTTTTTCTAATATATATTATATAATTTTATTTTTACTTTTAAAAAAACTATTTCAAATAACCAAAATTGTTAATTATGGAATGGTTATTAATGACATTGTATGGTGATGCAAATACAATCATTATTTAAAAATTCGTCAACATAATTTTTTTATCGATTTTTTCCTAGCAACTAAAATTAATTTTTAGAAATTATTATAAATTATTTTGTTGCAATATTTTTAGTTAAAAATCGGGTTTTTTTTCAAATTAAATAAAGAAAAAACAATTTGAAAAACATATTGTGTGCTTCATAGAATTTCATTTATATATTTCGAAAAAAATGGGGCGCAAAAAATAAGAAAGATTTAACATAAATATTCTCATAAATAAATTCTTAAATCATAATCCAAAAAAATAATTAATTGTTTGCGTTAAACCACTTATTGGTACAGGGTTCCGGTTAGGGAATTGCTCTAATTGATAGAAAAAAATTAGTGAGAACGGGGTCCGGGGCGGAGCCCTGGTTTAGGGTTCCGGGTATGCAGTAAGCTAGAGAACCATTAGTAAAAATTACTATTATTTTTGAATGTTAAATAATCTAAAAATTATTAGTAATTATTTTAGCATAAATATTCTCATAAATAAATTCTTAAATCTTAATCCAAAAAAATAATTAATTGTTTGCGTTAAACCACTTATTGGTACAGGGTTCCGGTTAGGGAATTGCTCTAATTGATAGAAAAAAAAATTAGTGAGAACGGGGTCCGGGGCGGAGCCCTGGTTTAGGGTTCCGGGTATGCAGTAAGCTAGAGAACCATTAGTAAAAATTACTATTATTTTTGAATGTTAAATAATGGGTTGCCTAGATTTTTCGCTGATATATGAATATCAAGAAAAAAATCTAGGTATTACGTTTGTCGTGTCCGTCCGTCCGTCCGTCCGTCCGTCCGTCTGTGGACACATCTAACCCTAGTTTTTAGATGTTAACCCTAGTTTTAAAAATGACAAAAAATATGTCGATCGATAGCATTGAATACATAAAAGGCGCGAAAAATCTAGGCAATCTAATTTTTTAAAAATTAAACTTTAAATCGATCAATCACTAAAACAAAAATATTAATCAAAAAGATTAAAGTAATAAAAAATTTATTGACAACAAAAGTTGAACTAAATAAGAAAAAAAAAGAGAATTAAAATGTGATCTCGGTGAAAATAGCCTGATGATCACTGAACCATGTTGAATATGGCTGTGATTTAAATTGACCAAAAGAATGTGACTTGCTCGTTAGACACCAATCCAATTGAGAAATATCCTTGAAAGTTAAACATTTGCTAAACACGGGTGTCATGTTCAAATTGTCTCTTAGCGTATCAAGATATTTAGAATTGTTTTCTCTATTAAAGTCAATATTGAAATCACCAAAGATTACCAAAGAGTCTTGGCTGTGCAAATTTAAATTCAAAAAGGCAATCAACTCTTGAATAAACTTGTCATTGTCCATCTTTGGATGCTTGTAAAGATTTAAAAAATAAACAACTGTTGAATTTAGAAAAGATTCAGCCTTTTAAATTGGTTTTTCTAATATATATTATATAATTTTATTTTTACTTTTAAAAAAAACTATTTCAAATAACCAAAATTGTTAATTATGGAATGGTTATTAATGACATTGTATGGTGATGCAAATACAATCATTATTTAAAAATTCGTCAACATAATTTTTTTATCGATTTTTTTCCTAGCAACTAAAATTAATTTTTAGAAATTATTATAAATTATTTTGTTGCAATATTTTTAGTTAAAAATCGGGTTTTTTTTTCAAATTAAATAAAGAAAAAACAATTTGAAAAACATATTGTGTGCTTCATAGAATTTCATTTATATATTTCGAAAAAAATGGGGCGCAAAAAATAAGAAAGATTTAACATAAATATTCTCATAAATAAATTCTTAAATCATAATCCAAAAAAATAATTAATTGTTTGAGTTAAACCACTTATTGGTACAGGGTTCCGGTTAGGGAATTGCTCTAATTGATAAAAAAAAAAATAGTGAGAACGGGGTCCGGGGCGGAGCCCTGGTTTAGGGTTCCGGGTATGCAGTAAGCTAGAGAACCATTAGTAAAAATTACTATTATTTTTGAATGTTAAATAATCTAAAAAATTATTAGTAATTATTTTAGCATAAATATTCTCATAAATAAATTCTTAAATCTTAATCCAAAAAATAATTAATTGTTTGCGTTAAACCACTTATTGGTACAGGGTTCCGGTTAGGGAATTGCTCTAATTGATAGAAAAAAATTAGTGAGAACGGGGTCCGGGGCGGAGCCCTGGTTTAGGGTTCCGGGTATGCAGTAAGCTAGAGAACCATTAGTAAAAATTACTATTATTTTTGAATGTTAAATAATGGGTTGCCTAGATTTTTCGCTGATATATGAATATCAAGAAAAAAAAAATCTAGGTATTACGTTTGTCGTGTCCGTCCGTCCGTCCGTCCGTCCGTCCGTCCGTCCGTCCGTCTGTGGACACATTTAACCCTAGTTTTTAGATAATAACCCTAGTTTTAAAAATGACAAAAAATATGTCGATCGATAGCATTGAATACATAAAAGGCGCGAAAAATCTAGGCAATCTAATTTTTTAAAAATTAAACTTTAAATCGATCAATCACTAAAACAAAAATATTAATCAAAAAGATTAAAGTAATAAAAAATTTATTGACAACAAAAGTATGAACTAAAAAAGAAAAAAAGAGAATTAAAATGTGATCTCGGTGAAAATAGCCTGATGATCACTGAACCATGTTGAATATGGCTGTGATTTAAATTGACCAAAAGAATGTGACTTGCTCGTTAGACACCAATCCAATTGAGACATATCCTTGAAAGTTAAACATTTGCTAAACACGGGTGTCATGTTCAAATTGTCTCTTAGCGTATCAAGATATTTAGAATTGTTTTCTCTATTAAAGTCAATATTGAAATCACCAAAGATTACCAAAGAGTCTTGGCTGTGCAAATTTAAATTCAAAAAGGCAATCAACTCTTGAATAAACTTGTCATTGTCCATCTTTGGATGCTTGTAAAGATTTAAAAAATAAACAACTGTTGAATTTAGAAAAGATTCAGCCTTTTAAATTGGTTTTTCTAATATATATTATATAATTTTATTTTTACTTTTAAAAAAAACTATTTCAAATAACCAAAATTGTTAATTATGGAATGGTTATTAATGACATTGTATGGTGATGCAAATACAATCATTATTTAAAAATTCGTCAACATAATTTTTTTATATCGATTTTTTTCCTAGAAACTAAAATTAATTTTTAGAAATTATTATAAATTATTTTGTTGCAATATTTTTAGTTAAAAATCGGGTTTTTATTTAAAATTAAATAAAGAAAAACAATTTGAAAAACATATTGTGTGCTTCATAGAATTTCATTTATATATTTCGAAAAAAATGGGGCGCAAAAAATAAGAAAGATTTAACATAAATATTCTCATAAATAAATTCTTAAATCATAATCCAAAAAAATAATTAATTGTTTGAGTTAAACCACTTATTGGTACAGGGTTCCGGTTAGGGAATTGCTCTAATTGATAAAAAAAAAAAAATAGTGAGAACGGGGTCCGGGGCGGAGCCCTGGTTTAGGGTTCCGGGTATGCAGTAAGCTAGAGAACCATTAGTAAAAATTACTATTATTTTTGAATGTTAAATAATCTAAAAATTATTAGTAATTATTTTAGCATAAATATTCTCATAAATAAATTCTTAAATCTTAATCCAAAAAAATAATTAATTGTTTGCGTTAAACCACTTATTGGTACAGGGTTCCGGTTAGGGAATTGCTCTAATTGATAGAAAAAAAAATTAGTGAGAACGGGGTCCGGGGCGGAGCCCTGGTTTAGGGTTCCGGGTATGCAGTAAGCTAGAGAACCATTAGTAAAAATTACTATTATTTTTGAATGTTAAATAATGGGTTGCCTAGATTTTTCGCTGATATATGAATATCAAGAAAAAAAAAATCTAGGTATTACGTTTGTCGTGTCCGTCCGTCCGTCCGTCCGTCTGTGGACACATTTAACCCTAGTTTTTAGATAATAACCCTAGTTTTAAAAATGACAAAAAATATGTCGATCGATAGCATTGAATACATAAAAGGCGCGAAAAATCTAGGCAATCTAATTTTTTAAAAATTAAACTTTAAATCGATCAATCACTAAAACAAAAATATTAATCAAAAAGATTAAAGTAATAAAAAATTTATTGACAACAAAAGTATGAACTAAAAAAGAAAAAAAAGAGAATTAAAATGTGATCTCGGTGAAAATAGCCTGATGATCACTGAACCATGTTGAATATGGCTGTGATTTAAATTGACCAAAAGAATGTGACTTGCTCGTTAGACACCAATCCAATTGAGACATATCCTTGAAAGTTAAACATTTGCTAAACACGGGTGTCATGTTCAAATTGTCTCTTAGCGTATCAAGATATTTAGAATTGTTTTCTCTATTAAAGTCAATATTGAAATCACCAAAGATTACCAAAGAGTCTTGGCTGTGCAAATTTAAATTCAAAAAGGCAATCAACTCTTGAATAAACTTGTCATTGTCCATCTTTGGATGCTTGTAAAGATTTAAAAAATAAACAACTGTTGAATTTAGAAAAGATTCAGCCTTTTAAATTGGTTTTTCTAATATATATTATATAATTTTATTTTTACTTTTAAAAAAACTATTTCAAATAACCAAAATTGTTAATTATGGAATGGTTATTAATGACATTGTATGGTGATGCAAATACAATCATTATTTAAAAATTCGTCAACATAATTTTTTTATATATTTTTTTCCTAGCAACTAAAATTAATTTTTAGAAATTATTATAAATTATTTTGTTGCAATATTTTTAGTTAAAAATCGGGTTTTTTTTTCAAATTAAATAAAGAAAAAACAATTTGAAAAACATATTGTGTGCTTCATAGAATTTCATTTATATATTTCGAAAAAAATGGGGCGCAAAAAATAAGAAAGATTTAACATAAATATTCTCATAAATAAATTCTTAAATCATAATCCAAAAAAATAATTAATTGTTTGCGTTAAACCACTTATTGGTACAGGGTTCCGGTTAGGGAATTGCTCTAATTGATAGAAAAAAAAATTAGTGAGAACGGGGTCCGGGGCGGAGCCCTGGTTTAGGGTTCCGGGTATGCAGTAAGCTAGAGAACCATTAGTAAAAATTACTATTATTTTTGAATGTTAAATAATCTAAAAAATTATTAGTAATTATTTTAGCATAAATATTCTCATAAATAAATTCTTAAATCTTAATCCAAAAAAATAATTAATTGTTTGCGTTAAACCACTTATTGGTACAGGGTTCCGGTTAGGGAATTGCTCTAATTGATAGAAAAAAATTAGTGAGAACGGGGTCCGGGGCGGAGCCCTGGTTTAGGGTTCCGGGTATGCAGTAAGCTAGAGAACCATTAGTAAAAATTACTATTATTTTTGAATGTTAAATAATGGGTTGCCTAGATTTTTCGCTGATATATGAATATCAAGAAAAAAATCTAGGTATTACGTTTGTCGTGTCCGTCCGTCCGTCCGTCCGTCCGTCCGTCCGTCCGTCCGTCCGTCCGTCCGTCCGTCCGTCTGTGGACACATTTAACCCTAGTTTTTAGATAATAACCCTAGTTTTAAAAATGACAAAAAATATGTCGATCGATAGCATTGAATACATAAAAGGCGCGAAAAATCTAGGCAATCTAATTTTTTAAAAATTAAACTTTAAATCGATCAATCACTAAAACAAAAATATTAATCAAAAAGATTAAAGTAATAAAAAATTTATTGACAACAAAAGTATGAACTAAAAAAGAAAAAAAGGAATTAAAATGTGATCTCGGTGAAAATAGCCTGATGATCACTGAACCATGTTGAATATGGCTGTGATTTAAATTGACCAAAAGAATGTGACTTGCTCGTTAGACACCAATCCAATTGAGACATATCCTTGAAAGTTAAACATTTGCTAAACACGGGTGTCATGTTCAAATTGTCTCTTAGCGTATCAAGATATTTAGAATTGTTTTCTCTATTAAAGTCAATATTGAAATCACCAAAGATTACCAAAGAGTCTTGGCTGTGCAAATTTAAATTCAAAAAGGCAATCAACTCTTGAATAAACTTGTCATTGTCCATCTTTGGATGCTTGTAAAGATTTAAAAAATAAACAACTGTTGAATTTAGAAAAGATTCAGCCTTTTAAATTGGTTTTTCTAATATATATTATATAATTTTATTTTTACTTTTAAAAAAAACTATTTCAAATAACCAAAATTGTTAATTATGGAATGGTTATTAATGACATTGTATGGTGATGCAAATACAATCATTATTTAAAAATTCGTCAACATAATTTTTTTTATCGATTTTTTTCCTAGCAACTAAAATTAATTTTTAGAAATTATTATAAATTATTTTGTTGCAATATTTTTAGTTAAAAATCGGGTTTTTTTCAAATTAAATAAAGAAAAAACAATTTGAAAAACATATTGTGTGCTTCATAGAATTTCATTTATATATTTCGAAAAAAATGGGGCGCAAAAAATAAGAAAGATTTAACATAAATATTCTCATAAATAAATTCTTAAATCATAATCCAAAAAAATAATTAATTGTTTGAGTTAAACCACTTATTGGTACAGGGTTCCGGTTAGGGAATTGCTCTAATTGATAAAAAAAAATAGTGAGAACGGGGTCCGGGGCGGAGCCCTGGTTTAGGGTTCCGGGTATGCAGTAAGCTAGAGAACCATTAGTAAAAATTACTATTATTTTTGAATGTTAAATAATCTAAAAAATTATTAGTAATTATTTTAGCATAAATATTCTCATAAATAAATTCTTAAATCTTAATCCAAAAAATAATTAATTGTTTGCGTTAAACCACTTATTGGTACAGGGTTCCGGTTAGGGAATTGCTCTAATTGATAGAAAAAAAAATTAGTGAGAACGGGGTCCGGGGCGGAGCCCTGGTTTAGGGTTCCGGGTATGCAGTAAGCTAGAGAACCATTAGTAAAAATTACTATTATTTTTGAATGTTAAATAATGGGTTGCCTAGATTTTTCGCTGATATATGAATATCAAGAAAAAAAATCTAGGTATTACGTTTGTCGTGTCCGTCCGTCCGTCCGTCCGTCCGTCCGTCCGTCCGTCTGTGGACACATCTAACCCTAGTTTTTAGATGTTAACCCTAGTTTTAAAAATGACAAAAAATATGTCGATCGATAGCATTGAATACATAAAAGGCGCGAAAAATCTAGGCCATCTAATTTTTTAAAAATTAAACTTTAAATCGATCAATCACTAAAACAAAAATATTAATCAAAAAGATTAAAGTAATAAAAAATTTATTGACAACAAAAGTATGAACTAAAAAAGAAAAAAAGAGAATTAAAATGTGATCTCGGTGAAAATAGCCTGATGATCACTGAACCATGTTGAATATGGCTGTGATTTAAATTGACCAAAAGAATGTGACTTGCTCGTTAGACACCAATCCAATTGAGACATATCCTTGAAAGTTAAACATTTGCTAAACACGGGTGTCATGTTCAAATTGTCTCTTAGCGTATCAAGATATTTAGAATTGTTTTCTCTATTAAAGTCAATATTGAAATCACCAAAGATTACCAAAGAGTCTTGGCTGTGCAAATTTAAATTCAAAAAGGCAATCAACTCTTGAATAAACTTGTCATTGTCCATCTTTGGATGCTTGTAAAGATTTAAAAAATAAACAACTGTTGAATTTAGAAAAGATTCAGCCTTTTAAATTGGTTTTTCTAATATATATTATATAATTTTATTTTTACTTTTAAAAAAAACTATTTCAAATAACCAAAATTGTTAATTATGGAATGGTTATTAATGACATTGTATGGTGATGCAAATACAATCATTATTTAAAAATTCGTCAACATAATTTTTTTTTATCGATTTTTTTCCTAGCAACTAAAATTAATTTTTAGAAATTATTATAAATTATTTTGTTGCAATATTTTTAGTTAAAAATCGGGTTTTTTTTTCAAATTAAATAAAGAAAAAACAATTTGAAAAACATATTGTGTGCTTCATAGAATTTCATTTATATATTTCGAAAAAAATGGGGCGCAAAAAATAAGAAAGATTTAACATAAATATTCTCATAAATAAATTCTTAAATCATAATCCAAAAAATAATTAATTGTTTGAGTTAAACCACTTATTGGTACAGGGTTCCGGTTAGGGAATTGCTCTAATTGATAGAAAAATAAAATTAGTGAGAACGGGGTCCGGGGCGGAGCCCTGGTTTAGGGTTCCGGGTATGCAGTAAGCTAGAGAACCATTAGTAAAAATTACTATTATTTTTGAATGTTAAATAATCTAAAAAATTATTAGTAATTATTTTAGCATAAATATTCTCATAAATAAATTCTTAAATCTTAATCCAAAAAATAATTAATTGTTTGCGTTAAACCACTTATTGGTACAGGGTTCCGGTTAGGGAATTGCTCTAATTGATAGAAAAAATATTAGTGAGAACGGGGTCCGGGGCGGAGCCCTGGTTTAGGGTTCCGGGTATGCAGTAAGCTAGAGAACCATTAGTAAAAATTACTATTATTTTTGAATGTTAAATAATCTAAAAAATTATTAGTAATTATTTTAGCATAAATATTCTCATAAATAAATTCTTAAATCTTAATCCAAAAAAATAATTAATTGTTTGCGTTAAACCACTTATTGGTACAGGGTTCCGGTTAGGGAATTGCTCTAATTGATAGAAAAAAAAATTAGTGAGAACGGGGTCCGGGGCGGAGCCCTGGTTTAGGGTTCCGGGTATGCAGTAAGCTAGAGAACCATTAGTAAAAATTACTATTATTTTTGTATGTTAAATAATGGGTTGACTAGATTTTTCGCTGATATATGAATATCAAGAAAAAAATCTAGGTATTACGTTTGTCGTGTCCGTCCGTCCGTCCGTCCGTCCGTCCGTCCGTCCGTCCGTCCGTCCGTCTGTGGACACATCTAACCCTAGTTTTTAGATGTTAACCCTAGTTTTAAAAATGACAAAAAATATGTCGATCGATAGCATTGAATACATAAAAGGCGCGAAAAATCTAGGCCATCTAATTTTTTAAAAATTAAACTTTAAATCGATCAATCACTAAAACAAAAATATTAATCAAAAAGATTAAAGTAATAAAAAATTTATTGACAACAAAAGTATGAACTAAAAAAGAAAAAAAGAGAATTAAAATGTGATCTCGGTGAAAATAGCCTGATGATCACTGAACCATGTTGAATATGGCTGTGATTTAAATTAGGGTTGCCTAGATTTTTCGCTGATATATGAATATCAAGAAAAAAAAAATCTAGGTATTACGTTTGTCGTGTCCGTCCGTCCGTCCGTCCGTCCGTCCGTCCGTCTGTGGACACATTTAACCCTAGTTTTTAGATAATAACCCTAGTTTTAAAAATGACAAAAAATATGTCGATCGATAGCATTGAATACATAAAAGGCGCGAAAAATCTAGGCAATCTAATTTTTAAAAATTAAACTTTAAATCGATCAATCACTAAAACAAAAATATTAATCAAAAAGATTAAAGTAATAAAAAATTAATTTAAAACAAAAGTAAGAACTAAAAAAGAAAAAAAGAGAATTAAAATGTGATCTCGGTGAAAATAGCCTGATGATCACTGAACCATGTTGAATATGGCTGTGATTTAAATTGACCAAAAGAATGTGACTTGCTCGTTAGACACCAATCCAATTGAGACATATCCTTGAAAGTTAAACATTTGCTAAACACGGGTGTCATGTTCAAATTGTCTCTTAGCGTATCAAGATATTTAGAATTGTTTTCTCTATTAAAGTCAATATTGAAATCACCAAAGATTACCAAAGAGTCTTGGCTGTGCAAATTTAAATTCAAAAAGGCAATCAACTCTTGAATAAACTTGTCATTGTCCATCTTTGGATGCTTGTAAAGATTTAAAAAATAAACAACTGTTGAATTTAGAAAAGATTCAGCCTTTTAAATTGGTTTTTCTAATATATATTATATAATTTTATTTTTACTTTTAAAAAAAAACTATTTCAAATAACCAAAATTGTTAATTATGGAATGGTTATTAATGACATTGTATGGTGATGCAAATACAATCATTATTTAAAAATTCGTCAACATAATTTTTTTTATCGATTTTTTCCTAGCAACTAAAATTAATTTTTAGAAATTATTATAAATTATTTTGTTGCAATATTTTTAGTTAAAAATCGGGTTTTTTTTTCAAATTAAATAAAGAAAAAACAATTTGAAAAACATATTGTGTGCTTCATAGAATTTCATTTATATATTTCGAAAAAATGGGGCGCAAAAAATAAGAAAGATTTAACATAAATATTCTCATAAATAAATTCTTAAATCATAATCCAAAAAAATAATTAATTGTTTGCGTTAAACCACTTATTGGTACAGGGTTCCGGTTAGGGAATTGCTCTAATTGATAGAAAAAAATTAGTGAGAACGGGGTCCGGGGCGGAGCCCTGGTTTAGGGTTCCGGGTATGCAGTAAGCTAGAGAACCATTAGTAAAAATTACTATTATTTTTGAATGTTAAATAATCTAAAAAATTATTAGTAATTATTTTAGCATAAATATTCTCATAAATAAATTCTTAAATCTTAATCCAAAAAAATAATTAATTGTTTGCGTTAAACCACTTATTGGTACAGGGTTCCGGTTAGGGAATTGCTCTAATTGATAGAAAAAAAAATTTAGTGAGAACGGGGTCCGGGGCGGAGCCCTGGTTTAGGGTTCCGGGTATGCAGTAAGCTAGAGAACCATTAGTAAAAATTACTATTATTTTTGAATGTTAAATAATGGGTTGCCTAGATTTTTCGCTGATATATGAATATCAAGAAAAAAAAAATCTAGGTATTACGTTTGTCGTGTCCGTCCGTCCGTCCGTCCGTCCGTCCGTCTGTGGACACATCTAACCCTAGTTTTTAGATGTTAACCCTAGTTTTAAAAATGACAAAAAATATGTCGATCGATAGCATTGAATACATAAAAGGCGCGAAAAATCTAGGCAATCTAATTTTTTAAAAATTAAACTTTAAATCGATCAATCACTAAAACAAAAATATTAATCAAAAAGATTAAAGTAATAAAAAATTTATTGACAACAAAAGTTGAACTAAATAAGAAAAAAAAAGAGAATTAAAATGTGATCTCGGTGAAAATAGCCTGATGATCACTGAACCATGTTGAATATGGCTGTGATTTAAATTGACCAAAAGAATGTGACTTGCTCGTTAGACACCAATCCAATTGAGAAATATCCTTGAAAGTTAAACATTTGCTAAACACGGGTGTCATGTTCAAATTGTCTCTTAGCGTATCAAGATATTTAGAATTGTTTTCTCTATTAAAGTCAATATTGAAATCACCAAAGATTACCAAAGAGTCTTGGCTGTGCAAATTTAAATTCAAAAAGGCAATCAACTCTTGAATAAACTTGTCATTGTCCATCTTTGGATGCTTGTAAAGATTTAAAAAATAAACAACTGTTGAATTTAGAAAAGATTCAGCCTTTTAAATTGGTTTTTCTAATATATATTATATAATTTTATTTTTACTTTTAAAAAAACTATTTCAAATAACCAAAATTGTTAATTATGGAATGGTTATTAATGACATTGTATGGTGATGCAAATACAATCATTATTTAAAAATTCGTCAACATAATTTTTTTATCGATTTTTTTCCTAGCAACTAAAATTAATTTTTAGAAATTATTATAAATTATTTTGTTGCAATATTTTTAGTTAAAAATCGGGTTTTTTTTTCAAATTAAATAAAGAAAAAACAATTTGAAAAACATATTGTGTGCTTCATAGAATTTCATTTATATATTTCGAAAAAAATGGGGCGCAAAAAATAAGAAAGATTTAACATAAATATTCTCATAAATAAATTCTTAAATCATAATCCAAAAAAATAATTAATTGTTTGAGTTAAACCACTTATTGGTACAGGGTTCCGGTTAGGGAATTGCTCTAATTGATAAAAAAAAAAATAGTGAGAACGGGGTCCGGGGCGGAGCCCTATTTTAGGGTTCCGGGTATGCAGTAAGCTAGAGAACCATTAGTAAAAATTACTATTATTTTTGAATGTTAAATAATCTAAAAAATTATTAGTAATTATTTTAGCATAAATATTCTCATAAATAAATTCTTAAATCTTAATCCAAAAAAATAATTAATTGTTTGCGTTAAACCACTTATTGGTACAGGGTTCCGGTTAGGGAATTGCTCTAATTGATAGAAAAAAAAATTTAGTGAGAACGGGGTCCGGGGCGGAGCCCTGGTTTAGGGTTCCGGGTATGCAGTAAGCTAGAGAACCATTAGTAAAAATTACTATTATTTTTGAATGTTAAATAATGGGTTGCCTAGATTTTTCGCTGATATATGAATATCAAGAAAAAAAAAATCTAGGTATTACGTTTGTCGTGTCCGTCCGTCCGTCCGTCCGTCCGTCCGTCCGTCCGTCCGTCCGTCTGTGGACACATTTAACCCTAGTTTTTAGATAATAACCCTAGTTTTAAAAATGACAAAAAATATGTCGATCGATAGCATTGAATACATAAAAGGCGCGAAAAATCTAGGCAATCTAATTTTTTAAAAATTAAACTTTAAATCGATCAATCACTAAAACAAAAATATTAATCAAAAAGATTAAAGTAATAAAAAATTTATTGACAACAAAAGTATGAACTAAAAAAGAAAAAAAGAGAATTAAAATGTGATCTCGGTGAAAATAGCCTGATGATCACTGAACCATGTTGAATATGGCTGTGATTTAAATTGACCAAAAGAATGTGACTTGCTCGTTAGACACCAATCCAATTGAGACATATCCTTGAAAGTTAAACATTTGCTAAACACGGGTGTCATGTTCAAATTGTCTCTTAGCGTATCAAGATATTTAGAATTGTTTTCTCTATTAAAGTCAATATTGAAATCACCAAAGATTACCAAAGAGTCTTGGCTGTGCAAATTTAAATTCAAAAAGGCAATCAACTCTTGAATAAACTTGTCATTGTCCATCTTTGGATGCTTGTAAAGATTTAAAAAATAAACAACTGTTGAATTTAGAAAAGATTCAGCCTTTTAAATTGGTTTTTCTAATATATATTATATAATTTTATTTTTACTTTTAAAAAAACTATTTCAAATAACCAAAATTGTTAATTATGGAATGGTTATTAATGACATTGTATGGTGATGCAAATACAATCATTATTTAAAAATTCGTCAACATAATTTTTTTTATCGATTTTTTTCCTAGCAACTAAAATTAATTTTTAGAAATTATTATAAATTATTTTGTTGCAATATTTTTAGTTAAAAATCGGGTTTTTTTTTCAAATTAAATAAAGAAAAAACAATTTGAAAAACATATTGTGTGCTTCATAGAATTTCATTTATATATTTCGAAAAAAATGGGGCGCAAAAAATAAGAAAGATTTAACATAAATATTCTCATAAATAAATTCTTAAATCATAATCCTCAAAAATAATTAATTGTTTGCGTTAAACCACTTATTGGTACAGGGTTCCGGTTAGGGAATTGCTCTAATTGATAGAAAAAAAAAATTAGTGAGAACGGGGTCCGGGGCGGAGCCCTGGTTTAGGGTTCCGGGTATGCAGTAAGCTAGAGAACCATTAGTAAAAATTACTATTATTTTTGAATGTTAAATAATCTAAAAAATTATTAGTAATTATTTTAGCATAAATATTCTCATAAATAAATTCTTAAATCTTAATCCAAAAAAATAATTAATTGTTTGCGTTAAACCACTTATTGGTACAGGGTTCCGGTTAGGGAATTGCTCTAATTGATAGAAAAAAATATTAGTGAGAACGGGGTCCGGGGCGGAGCCCTGGTTTAGGGTTCCGGGTATGCAGTAAGCTAGAGAACCATTAGTAAAAATTACTATTATTTTTGAATGTTAAATAATCTAAAAAATTATTAGTAATTATTTTAGCATAAATATTCTCATAAATTAATTCTAAAATCTTAATCCAAAAAAATAATTAATTGTTTGCGTTAAACCACTTATTGGTACAAGGTTCCGGTTAGGGAATTGCTCTAATTGATAGAAAAAAATTAGTGAGAACGGGGTCCGGGGCGGAGCCCTGGTTTAGGGTTCCGGGTATGCAGTAAGCTAGAGAACCATTAGTAAAAATTACTATTATTTTTGAATGTTAAATAATCTAAAAAATTATTAGTAATTATTTTAGCATAAATATTCTCATAAATTAATTCTAAAATCTTAATCCAAAAAAATAATTAATTGTTTGCGTTAAACCACTTATTGGTACAAGGTTCCGGTTAGGGAATTGCTCTAATTGATAGAAAAAAATTAGTGAGAACGGGGTCCGGGGCGGAGCCCTGGTTTAGGGTTCCGGGTATGCAGTAAGCTAGAGAACCATTAGTAAAAATTACTATTATTTTTGAATGTTAAATAATCTAAAAAATTATTAGTAATTATTTTAGCATAAATATTCTCATAAATTAATTCTAAAATCTTAATCCAAAAAAATAATTAATTGTTTGCGTTAAACCACTTATTGGTACAAGGTTCCGGTTAGGGAATTGCTCTAATTGATAGAAAAAAATTAGTGAGAACGGGGTCCGGGGCGGAGCCCTGGTTTAGGGTTCCGGGTATGCAGTAAGCTAGAGAACCATTAGTAAAAATTACTATTATTTTTGAATGTTAAATAATCTAAAAATTATTAGTAATTATTTTAGCATAAATATTCTCATAAATTAATTCTAAAATCTTAATCCAAAAAAATAATTAATTGTTTGCGTTAAACCACTTATTGGTACAAGGTTCCGGTTAGGGAATTGCTCTAATTGATAGAAAAAAATTAGTGAGAACGGGGTCCGGGGCGGAGCCCTGGTTTAGGGTTCCGGGTATGCAGTAAGCTAGAGAACCATTAGTAAAAATTACTATTATTTTTGAATGTTAAATAATCTAAAAAATTATTAGTAATTATTTTAGCATAAATATTCTCATAAATAAATTCTTAAATCTTAATCCAAAAAAATAATTAATTGTTTGCGTTAAACCACTTATTGGTACAGGGTTCCGGTTAGGGAATTGCTCTAATTGATAGAAAAAAATTAGTGAGAACGGGGTCCGGGGCGGAGCCCTGGTTTAGGGTTCCGGGTATGCAGTAAGCTAGAGAACCATTAGTAAAAATTACTATTATTTTTGAATGTTAAATAATGGGTTGCCTAGATTTTTCGCTGATATATGAATATCAAGAAAAAAATCTAGGTATTACGTATGTCGTGTCCGTCCGTCCGTCCGTCCGTCCGTCCGTCCGTCAGTGGACACATCTTACCCTAGTTTTTAGATGTTAACCCTAGTTTTAAAAATGACAAAAAATATGTCGATCGATAGCATTGAATACATAAAAAGGCGCGAAAAATCTAGGCCATCTAATTTTTTAAAAATTAAACTTTAAATCGATCAATCACTAAAACAAAAATATTAATCAAAAAGATTAAAGTAATAAAAAATTTATTGACAACAAAAGTATGAACTAAAAAAGAAAAAAAAGAGAATTAAAATGTGATCTCGGTGAAAATAGCCTGATGATCACTGAACCATGTTGAATATGGCTGTGATTTAAATTGACCAAAAGAATGTGACTTGCTCGTTAGACACCAATCCAATTGAGACATATCCTTGAAAGTTAAACATTTGCTAAACACGGGTGTCATGTTCAAATTGTCTCTTAGCGTATCAAGATATTTAGAATTGTTTTCTCTATTAAAGTCAATATTGAAATCACCAAAGATTACCAAAGAGTCTTGGCTGTGCAAATTTAAATTCAAAAAGGCAATCAACTCTTGAATAAACTTGTCATTGTCCATCTTTGGATGCTTGTAAAGATTTAAAAAATAAACAACTGTTGAATTTAGAAAAGATTCAGCCTTTTAAATTGGTTTTTCTAATATATATTATATAATTTTATTTTTACTTTTAAAAAAACTATTTCAAATAACCAAAATTGTTAATTATGGAATGGTTATTAATGACATTGTATGGTGATGCAAATACAATCATTATTTAAAAATTCGTCAACATAATTTTTTTTTATCGATTTTTTTCCTAGCAACTAAAATTAATTTTTAGAAATTATTATAAATTATTTTGTTGCAATATTTTTAGTTAAAAATCGGGTTTTTTTTTTCAAATTAAATAAAGAAAAAACAATTTGAAAAACATATTGTGTGCTTCATAGAATTTCATTTATATATTTCGAAAAAAATGGGGCGCAAAAAATAAGAAAGATTTAACATAAATATTCTCATAAATAAATTCTTAAATCTTAATCCAAAAAAATAATTAATTGTTTGCGTTAAACCACTTATTGGTACAGGGTTCCGGTTAGGGAATTGCTCTAATTGATAGAAAAAAATTAGTGAGAACGGGGTCCGGGGCGGAGCCCTGGTTTAGGGTTCCGGGTATGCAGTAAGCTAGAGAACCATTAGTAAAAATTACTATTATTTTTGAATGTTAAATAATCTAAAAAATTATTAGTAATTATTTTAGCATAAATATTCTCATAAATAAATTCTTAAATCTTAATCCAAAAAAATAATTAATTGTTTGCGTTAAACCACTTATTGGTACAGGGTTCCGGTTAGGGAATTGCTCTAATTGATAGAAAAAAAAATTAGTGAGAACGGGGTCCGGGGCGGAGCCCTGGTTTAGGGTTCCGGGTATGCAGTAAGCTAGAGAACCATTAGTAAAAATTACTATTATTTTTGAATGTTAAATAATCTAAAAAATTATTAGTAATTATTTTAGCATAAATATTCTCATAAATAAATTCTTAAATCTTAATCCAAAAAAATAATTAATTGTTTGCGTTAAACCACTTATTGGTACAGGGTTCCGGTTAGGGAATTGCTCTAATTGATAGAAAAAAAAAATTAGTGAGAACGGGGTCCGGTTTAGGGTTGCCTAGATTTTTCGCTGATATATGAATATCAAGAAAAAAATCTAGGTATTACGTTTGTCGTGTCCGTCCGTCCGTCCGTCCGTCCGTCCGTCCGTCTGTGGACACATTTAACCCTAGTTTTTAGATAATAACCCTAGTTTTAAAAATGACAAAAAATATGTCGATCGATAGCATTGAATACATAAAAGGCGCGAAAAATCTAGGCAATCTAATTTTTTAAAAATTAAACTTTAAATCGATCAATCACTAAAACAAAAATATTAATCAAAAAGATTAAAGTAATAAAAAATTTATTGACAACAAAAGTATGAACTAAAAAAGAAAAAAGAGAATTAAAATGTGATCTCGGTGAAAATAGCCTGATGATCACTGAACCATGTTGAATATGGCTGTGATTTAAATTGACCAAAAGAATGTGACTTGCTCGTTAGACACCAATCCAATTGAGACATATCCTTGAAAGTTAAACATTTGCTAAACACGGGTGTCATGTTCAAATTGTCTCTTAGCGTATCAAGATATTTAGAATTGTTTTCTCTATTAAAGTCAATATTGAAATCACCAAAGATTACCAAAGAGTCTTGGCTGTGCAAATTTAAATTCAAAAAGGCAATCAACTCTTGAATAAACTTGTCATTGTCCATCTTTGGATGCTTGTAAAGATTTAAAAAATAAACAACTGTTGAATTTAGAAAAGATTCAGCCTTTTAAATTGGTTTTTCTAATATATATTATATAATTTTATTTTTACTTTTAAAAAAAAACTATTTCAAATAACCAAAATTGTTAATTATGGAATGGTTATTAATGACATTGTATGGTGATGCAAATACAATCATTATTTAAAAATTCGTCAACATAATTTTTTTTTATCGATTTTTTCCTAGCAACTAAAATTAATTTTTTAGAAATTATTATAAATTATTTTGTTGCAATATTTTTAGTTAAAAATCGGGTTTTTTTTTCAAATTAAATAAAGAAAAAACAATTTGAAAAACAAATTGTTTGCTTCATAGTATTTCATTTATATATTTCGAAAAAAATGGGACGCAAAAATAAATAAGTTTTAACATAAATATTCTCATAAATAAATTCTAAAATCTTAATACAAAAAAATAATTAATTGTTTGCGTTAAACCACTTATTGGTACAGGGTTCCGGTTAGGGAATTGCTCTAATTGATAGAAAAATAAAATTAGTGAGAACGGGGTCCGGGCGGAGCCCTGGTTTAGGGTTCCGGGTATGCAGTAAGCTAGAGAACCATTAGTAAAAATTACTATTATTTTTGAATGTTAAATAATCTAAAAAATTATTAGTAATTATTTTAGCATAAATATTCTCATAAATAAATTCTTAAATCTTAATCCAAAAAAATAATTAATTGTTTGCGTTAAACCACTTATTGGTACAGGGTTCCGGTTAGGGAATTGCTCTAATTGATAGAAAAAAAAATTAGTGAGAACGGGGTCCGGGCGGAGCCCTGGTTTAGGGTTCCGGGTATGCAGTAAGCTAGAGAACCATTAGTAAAAATTACTATTATTTTTGAATGTTAAATAATCTAAAAAATTATTAGTAATTATTTTAGCATAAATATTCTCATAAATTAATTCTAAAATCTTAATCCAAAAAATAATTAATTGTTTGCGTTAAACCACTTATTGGTACAAGGTTCCGGTTAGGGAATTGCTCTAATTGATAGAAAAAAATTAGTGAGAACGGGGTCCGGGGCGGAGCCCTGGTTTAGGGTTCCGGGTATGCAGTAAGCTAGAGAACCATTAGTAAAAATTACTATTATTTTTGAATGTTAAATAATCTAAAATTATCAGTACTTATTTTATCATAAATATTCTCATAAATTAATTCTAAAATCTTAATCCAAAAAAATAATTAATTGTTTGCGTTAAACCACTTATTGGTACAAGGTTCCGGTTAGGGAATTGCTCTAATTGATAGAAAAAAATTAGTGAGAACGGGGTCCGGGGCGGAGCCCTGGTTTAGGGTTCCGGGTATGCAGTAAGCTAGAGAACCATTAGTAAAAATTACTATTATTTTTGAATGTTAAATAATCTAAAAAATTATTAGTAATTATTTTAGCATAAATATTCTCATAAATTAATTCTAAAATCTTAATCCAAAAAAATAATTAATTGTTTGCGTTAAACCACTTATTGGTACAAGGTTCCGGTTAGGGAATTGCTCTAATTGATAGAAAAAAATTAGTGAGAACGGGGTCCGGGGCGGAGCCCTGGTTTAGGGTTCCGGGTATGCAGTAAGCTAGAGAACCATTAGTAAAAATTACTATTATTTTTGAATGTTAAATAATCTAAAAAATTATTAGTAATTATTTTAGCATAAATATTCTCATAAATTAATTCTAAAATCTTAATCCAAAAAATAATTAATTGTTTGCGTTAAACCACTTATTGGTACAAGGTTCCGGTTAGGGAATTGCTCTAATTGATAGAAAAAAAAATTAGTGAGAACGGGGTCCGGGCGGAGCCCTGGTTTAGGGTTCCGGGTATGCAGTAAGCTAGAGAACCATTAGTAAAAATTACTATTATTTTTGAATGTTAAATAATCTAAAAATTATTAGTAATTATTTTAGCATAAATATTCTCATAAATTAATTCTAAAATCTTAATCCAAAAAAATAATTAATTGTTTGCGTTAAACCACTTATTGGTACAAGGTTCCGGTTAGGGAATTGCTCTAATTGATAGAAAAAAAAAATTAGTGAGAACGGGGTCCGGGGCGGAGCCCTGGTTTAGGGTTCCGGGTATGCAGTAAGCTAGAGAACCATTAGTAAAAATTACTATTATTTTTGAATGTTAAATAATCTAAAAAATTATTAGTAATTATTTTAGCATAAATATTCTCATAAATTAATTCTAAAATCTTAATCCAAAAAAATAATTAATTGTTTGCGTTAAACCACTTATTGGTACAAGGTTCCGGTTAGGGAATTGCTCTAATTGATAGAAAAAAAAAATTAGTGAGAACGGGGTCCGGGGCGGAGCCCTGGTTTAGGGTTCCGGGTATGCAGTAAGCTAGAGAACCATTAGTAAAAATTACTATTATTTTTGAATGTTAAATAATCTAAAAAATTATTAGTAATTATTTTAGCATAAATATTCTCATAAATTAATTCTAAAATCTTAATCCAAAAAAATAATTAATTGTTTGCGTTAAACCACTTATTGGTACAAGGTTCCGGTTAGGGAATTGCTCTAATTGATAGAAAAAAAAATTAGTGAGAACGGGGTCCGGGCGGAGCCCTGGTTTAGGGTTCCGGGTATGCAGTAAGCTAGAGAACCATTAGTAAAAATTACTATTATTTTTGAATGTTAAATAATCTAAAAAATTATTAGTAATTATTTTAGCATAAATATTCTCATAAATTAATTCTAAAATCTTAATCCAAAAAAATAATTAATTGTTTGCGTTAAACCACTTATTGGTACAAGGTTCCGGTTAGGGAATTGCTCTAATTGATAGAAAAAAATTAGTGAGAACGGGGTCCGGGGCGGAGCCCTGGTTTAGGGTTCCGGGTATGCAGTAAGCTAGAGAACCATTAGTAAAAATTACTATTATTTTTGAATGTTAAATAATCTAAAAATTATTAGTAATTATTTTAGCATAAATATTCTCAAAAATTAATTCTAAAATCTTAATCCAAAAAAATAATTAATTGTTTGCGTTAAACCACTTATTGGTACAAGGTTCCGGTTAGGGAATTGCTCTAATTGAGAGAAAAAATTAGTGAGAACGGGGTCCGGGGCGGAGCCCTGGTTTAGGGTTCCGGGTATGCAGTAAGCTAGAGAACCATTAGTAAAAATTACTATTATTTTTGAATGTTAAATAATCTAAAAAATTATTAGTAATTATTTTAGCATAAATATTCTCATAAATAAATTCTTAAATCTTAATCCAAAAAAATAATTAATTGTTTGCGTTAAACCACTTATTGGTACAAGGTTCCGGTTAGGGAATTGCTCTAATTGATAGAAAAAAATTAGTGAGAACGGGGTCCGGGGCGGAGCCCTGGTTTAGGGTTCCGGGTATGCAGTAAGCTAGAGAACCATTAGTAAAAATTACTATTATTTTTGAATGTTAAATAATCTAAAAAATTATTAGTAATTATTTTAGCATAAATATTCTCATAAATTAATTCTAAAATCTTAATCCAAAAAAATAATTAATTGTTTGCGTTAAACCACTTATTGGTACAAGGTTCCGGTTAGGGAATTGCTCTAATTGATAGAAAAAAATTAGTGAGAACGGGGTCCGGGGCGGAGCCCTGGTTTAGGGTTCCGGTATGCAGTAAGCTAGAGAACCATTAGTAAAAATTACTATTATTTTTGAATGTTAAATAATCTAAAAAATTATTAGTAATTATTTTAGCATAAATATTCTCATAAATTAATTCTAAAAATCTTAATCCAAAAAAATAATTAATTGTTTGCGTTAAACCACTTATTGGTACAAGGTTCCGGTTAGGGAATTGCTCTAATTGATAGAAAAAAAAAATTAGTGAGAACGGGGTCCGGGGCGGAGCCCTGGTTTAGGGTTCCGGGTATGCAGTAAGCTAGAGAACCATTAGTAAAAATTACTATTATTTTTGAATGTTAAATAATCTAAAAAATTATTAGTAATTATTTTAGCATAAATATTCTCATAAATAAATTCTTAAATCTTAATCCAAAAAAATAATTAATTGTTTGCGTTAAACCACTTATTGGTACAAGGTTCCGGTTAGGGAATTGCTCTAATTGATAGAAAAAAATTAGTGAGAACGGGGTCCGGGGCGGAGCCCTGGTTTAGGGTTCCGGGTATGCAGTAAGCTAGAGAACCATTAGTAAAAATTACTATTATTTTTGAATGTTAAATAATCTAAAAAATTATTAGTAATTATTTTAGCATAAATATTCTCATAAATTAATTCTAAAATCTTAATCCAAAAAAATAATTAATTGTTTGCGTTAAACCACTTATTGGTACAAGGTTCCGGTTAGGGAATTGCTCTAATTGATAGAAAAAAAAATTAGTGAGAACGGGGTCCGGGGCGGAGCCCTGGTTTAGGGTTCCGGGTATGCAGTAAGCTAGAGAACCATTAGTAAAAATTACTATTATTTTTGAATGTTAAATAATCTAAAAAATTATTAGTAATTATTTTAGCATAAATATTCTCATAAATTAATTCTAAAATCTTAATCCAAAAAATAATTAATTGTTTGCGTTAAACCACTTATTGGTACAAGGTTCCGGTTAGGGAATTGCTCTAATTGATAGAAAAAAATTAGTGAGAACGGGGTCCGGGGCGGAGCCCTGGTTTAGGGTTCCGGGTATGCAGTAAGCTAGAGAACCATTAGTAAAAATTACTATTATTTTTGAATGTTAAATAATCTAAAAAATTATTAGTAATTATTTTAGCATAAATATTCTCATAAATAAATTCTTAAATCTTAATCCAAAAAAATAATTAATTGTTTGCGTTAAACCACTTATTGGTACAGGGTTCCGGTTAGGGAATTGCTCTAATTGATAGAAAAAAATTAGTGAGAACGGGGTCCGGGGCGGAGCCCTGGTTTAGGGTTCCGGGTATGCAGTAAGCTAGAGAACCATTAGTAAAAATTACTATTATTTTTGAATGTTAAATAATGGGTTGCCTAGATTTTTCGCTGATATATGAATATCAAGAAAAAAAAATCTAGGTATTACGTTTGTCGTGTCCGTCCGTCCGTCCGTCCGTCCGTCCGTCCGCCCGTCTGTGGACACATCTTACCCTAGTTTTTAGATGTTAACCCTAGTTTTAAAAAATGACAAAAAATATGTCGATCGATAGCATTGAATACATAAAAGGCGCGAAAAATCTAGGCCATCTAATTTTTTAAAAATTAAACTTTAAATCGATCAATCACTAAAACAAAAATATTAATCAAAAAGATTAAAGTAATAAAAAATTTATTGACAACAAAAGTATGAACTAAAAAAGAAAAAAGAGAATTAAAATGTGATCTCGGTGAAAATAGCCTGATGATCACTGAACCATGTTGAATATGGCTGTGATTTAAATTGACCAAAAGAATGTGACTTGCTCGTTAGACACCAATCCAATTGAGACATATCCTTGAAAGTTAAACATTTGCTAAACACGGGTGTCATGTTCAAATTGTCTCTTAGCGTATCAAGATATTTAGAATTGTTTTCTCTATTAAAGTCAATATTGAAATCACCAAAGATTACCAAAGAGTCTTGGCTGTGCAAATTTAAATTCAAAAAGGCAATCAACTCTTGAATAAACTTGTCATTGTCCATCTTTGGATGCTTGTAAAGATTTAAAAAATAAACAACTGTTGAATTTAGAAAAGATTCAGCCTTTTAAATTGGTTTTTCTAATATATATTATATAATTTTATTTTTACTTTTAAAAAACTATTTCAAATAACCAAAATTGTTAATTATGGAATGGTTATTAATGACATTGTATGGTGATGCAAATACAATCATTATTTAAAAATTCGTCAACATAATTTTTTTTATCGATTTTTTTCCTAGCAACTAAAATTAATTTTTAGAAATTATTATAAATTATTTTGTTGCAATATTTTTAGTTAAAAATCGGGTTTTTTTTTCAAATTAAATAAAGAAAAACAATTTGAAAACATATTGTGTGCTTCATAGAATTTCATTTATATATTTCGAAAAAATGGGGCGCAAAAAATAAGAAAGATTTATCATAAATATTCTCATAAATAAATTCTTAAATCTTAATCCAAAAAAATAATTAATTGTTTGCGTTAAACCACTTATTGGTACAGGGTTCCGGTTAGGGAATTGCTCTAATTGATATAAAAAAAAATTAGTGAGAACGGGGTCCGGGGCGGAGCCCTGGTTTAGGGTTCCGGGTATGCAGTAAGCTAGAGAACCATTAGTAAAAATTACTATTATTTTTGAATGTTAAATAATCTAAAATTATTAGTAATTATTTTAGCATAAATATTCTCATAAATAAATTCTTAAATCTTAATCCAAAAAAATAATTAATTGTTTGCGTTAAACCACTTATTGGTACAGGGTTCCGGTTAGGGAATTGCTCTAATTGATAGAGAAAAAACGTTAGTGAGAACGGGGTCCGGGGCGGAGCCCTGGTTTAGGGTTCCGGGTATGCAGTAAGCTAGAGAACCATTAGTAAAAATTACTATTATTTTTGAATGTTAAATAATCTAAAAATTTATTAGTAATTATTTTAGCATAAATATTCTCATAAATAAATTCTTAAATCTTAATCCAAAAAAATAATTAATTGTTTGCGTTAAACCACTTATTGGTACAGGGTTCCGGTTAGGGAATTGCTCTAATTGATAGAAAAAAAAATTAGTGAGAACGGGGTCCGGGGCGGAGCCCTGGTTTAGGGTTCCGGGTATGCAGTAAGCTAGAGAACCATTAGTAAAAATTACTATTATTTTTGAATGTTAAATAATGGGTTGCCTAGATTTTTCGCTGATATATGAATATCAAGAAAAAAATCTAGGTATTACGTTTGTCGTGTCCGTCCGTCCGTCCGTCCGTCCGTCCGTCCGTCTGTGGACACATCTTACCCTAGTTTTTAGATGTTAACCCTAGTTTTAAAAATGACAAAAAATATGTCGATCGATAGCATTGAATACATAAAAGGCGCGAAAAATCTAGGCCATCTAATTTTTTAAAAATTAAACTTTAAATCGATCAATCACTAAAACAAAAATATTAATCAAAAAGATTAAAGTAATAAAAAATTTATTGACAACAAAAGTATGAACTAAAAAAGAAAAAAAGAGAATTAAAATGTGATCTCGGTGAAAATAGCCTGATGATCACTGAACCATGTTGAATATGGCTGTGATTTAAATTGACCAAAAGAATGTGACTTGCTCGTTAGACACCAATCCAATTGAGACATATCCTTGAAAGTTAAACATTTGCTAAACACGGGTGTCATGTTCAAATTGTCTCTTAGCGTATCAAGATATTTAGAATTGTTTTCTCTATTAAAGTCAATATTGAAATCACCAAAGATTACCAAAGAGTCTTGGCTGTGCAAATTTAAATTCAAAAAGGCAATCAACTCTTGAATAAACTTGTCATTGTCCATCTTTGGATGCTTGTAAAGATTTAAAAAATAAACAACTGTTGAATTTAGAAAAGATTCAGCCTTTTAAATTGGTTTTTCTAATATATATTATATAATTTTATTTTTACTTTTAAAAAAAACTATTTCAAATAACCAAAATTGTTAATTATGGAATGGTTATTAATGACATTGTATGGTGATGCAAATACAATCATTATTTAAAAATTCGTCAACATAATTTTTTTTTATCGATTTTTTCCTAGCAACTAAAATTAATTTTTAGAAATTATTATAAATTATTTTGTTGCAATATTTTTAGTTAAAAATCGGGTTTTTTTTTCAAATTAAATAAAGAAAAAACAATTTGAAAAACATATTGTGTGCTTCATAGAATTTCATTTATATATTTCGAAAAAAATGGGGCGCAAAAAATAAGAAAGATTTAACATAAATATTCTCATAAATAAATTCTTAAATCTTAATCCAAAAAAATAATTAATTGTTTGCGTTAAACCACTTATTGGTACAGGGTTCCGGTTAGGGAATTGCTCTAATTGATAGAAAAAAAAAATTAGTGAGAACGGGGTCCGGGGCGGAGCCCTATTTTAGGAGTTCCGGGTATGCAGTAAGCTAGAGAACCATTAGTAAAAATTACTATTATTTTTGAATGTTAAATAATCTTAAAAATTATTAGTAATTATTTTAGCATAAATATTCTCATAAATAAATTCTTAAATCTTAATCCAAAAAAATAATTAATTGTTTGCGTTAAACCACTTATTGGTACAGGGTTCCGGTTAGGGAATTGCTCTAATTGATAGAAAAAAAAATTAGTGAGAACGGGGTCCGGGGCGGAGCCCTGGTTTAGGGTTCCGGGTATGCAGTAAGCTAGAGAACCATTAGTAAAAATTACTATTATTTTTGAATGTTAAATAATCTAAAATTATTAGTAATTATTTTAGCATAAATATTCTCATAAATAAATTCTTAAATCTTAATCCAAAATATAATTAATTGTTTGCGTTAAACCACTTATTGGTACAGGGTTCCGGTTAGGGAATTGCTCTAATTGATAGAAAAAAAAAATTAGTGAGAACGGGGTCCGGTTTAGGGTTGCCTAGATTTTTCGCTGATATATGAATATCAAGAAAAAAAAAATCTAGGTATTACGTTTGTCGTGTCCGTCCGTCCGTCCGTCCGTCCGTCCGTCCGTCTGTGGACACATTTAACCCTAGTTTTTAGATAATAACCCTAGTTTTAAAAATGACAAAAAATATGTCGATCGATAGCATTGAATACATAAAAGGCGCGAAAAATCTAGGCAATCTAATTTTTTAAAAATTAAACTTTAAATCGATCAATCACTAAAACAAAATATTAATCAAAAAGATTAAAGTAATAAAAAATTTATTGACAACAAAAGTATGAACTAAAAAAGAAAAAAAGAGAATTAAAATGTGATCTCGGTGAAAATAGCCTGATGATCACTGAACCATGTTGAATATGGCTGTGATTTAAATTGACCAAAAGAATGTGACTTGCTCGTTAGACACCAATCCAATTGAGACATATCCTTGAAAGTTAAACATTTGCTAAACACGGGTGTCATGTTCAAATTGTCTCTTAGCGTATCAAGATATTTAGAATTGTTTTCTCTATTAAAGTCAATATTGAAATCACCAAAGATTACCAAAGAGTCTTGGCTGTGCAAATTTAAATTCAAAAAGGCAATCAACTCTTGAATAAACTTGTCATTGTCCATCTTTGGATGCTTGTAAAGATTTAAAAAATAAACAACTGTTGAATTTAGAAAAGATTCAGCCTTTTAAATTGGTTTTTCTAATATATATTATATAATTTTATTTTTACTTTTAAAAAAACTATTTCAAATAACCAAAATTGTTAATTATGGAATGGTTATTAATGACATTGTATGGTGATGCAAATACAATCATTATTTAAAAATTCGTCAACATAATTTTTTTATCGATTTTTTTCCTAGCAACTAAAATTAATTTTTAGAAATTATTATAAATTATTTTGTTGCAATATTTTTAGTTAAAAATCGGGTTTTTTTTTCAAATTAAATAAAGAAAAAACAATTTGAAAAACATATTGTGTGCTTCATAGAATTTCATTTATATATTTCGAAAAAAATGGGGCGCAAAAAATAAGAAAGATTTAACATAAATATTCTCATAAATAAATTCTTAAATCATAATCCAAAAAAATAATTAATTGTTTGAGTTAAACCACTTATTGGTACAGGGTTCCGGTTAGGGAATTGCTCTAATTGATAGAAAAATAAAATTAGTGAGAACGGGGTCCGGGGCGGAGCCCTGGTTTAGGGTTCCGGGTATGCAGTAAGCTAGAGAACCATTAGTAAAAATTACTATTATTTTTGAATGTTAAATAATCTAAAAATTATTAGTAATTATTTTAGCATAAATATTCTCATAAATAAATTCTTAAATCTTAATCCAAAAAAATAATTAATTGTTTGCGTTAAACCACTTATTGGTACAGGGTTCCGGTTAGGGAATTGCTCTAATTGATAGAAAAAAAAATTAGTGAGAACGGGGTCCGGGGCGGAGCCCTGGTTTAGGAGTTCCGGGTATGCAGTAAGCTAGAGAACCATTAGTAAAAATTACTATTATTTTTGAATGTTAAATAATCTAAAAAATTATTAGTAATTATTTTAGCATAAATATTCTCATAAATTAATTCTAAAATCTTAATCCAAAAAAATAATTAATTGTTTGCGTTAAACCACTTATTGGTACAAGGTTCCGGTTAGGGAATTGCTCTAATTGATAGAAAAAAAAATTAGTGAGAACGGGGTCCGGGGCGGAGCCCTGGTTTAGGGTTCCGGTATGCAGTAAGCTAGAGAACCATTAGTAAAAAATTACTATTATTTTTGAATGTTAAATAATCTAAAAAATTATTAGTAATTATTTTAGCATAAATATTCTCATAAATTAATTCTAAAATCTTAATCCAAAAAAATAATTAATTGTTTGCGTTAAACCACTTATTGGTACAAGGTTCCGGTTAGGGAATTGCTCTAATTGATAGAAAAAAAAATTCGTGAGAACGGGGTCCGGGGCGGAGCCCTGGTTTAGGGTTCCGGGTATGCAGTAAGCTAGAGAACCATTAGTAAAAATTACTATTATTTTTGAATGTTAAATAATCTAAAAAATTATTAGTAATTATTTTAGCATAAATATTCTCATAAATTAATTCTAAAATCTTAATCCAAAAAAATAATTAATTGTTTTCGTTAAACCACTTATTGGTACAAGGTTCCGGTTAGGGAATTGCTCTAATTGATAGAAAAAAATTAGTGAGAACGGGGTCCGGGGCGGAGCCCTGGTTTAGGGTTCCGGGTATGCAGTAAGCTAGAGAACCATTAGTAAAAATTACTATTATTTTTGAATGTTAAATAATCTAAAAATTATTAGTAATTATTTTAGCATAAATATTCTCATAAATTAATTCTAAAATCTTAATCCAAAAAAATAATTAATTGTTTGCGTTAAACCACTTATTGGTACAAAGGTTCCGGTTAGGGAATTGCTCTAATTGATAGAAAAAATTAGTGAGAACGGGGTCCGGGGCGGAGCCCTGGTTTAGGGTTCCGGTATGCAGTAAGCTAGAGAACCATTAGTAAAAATTACTATTATTTTTGAATGTTAAATAATCTAAAAAATTATTAGTAATTATTTTAGCATAAATATTCTCATAAATTAATTCTAAAATCTTAATCCAAAAAATAATTAATTGTTTGCGTTAAACCACTTATTGGTACAAGGTTCCGGTTAGGGAATTGCTCTAATTGATAGAAAAAAAATTAGTGAGAACGGGGTCCGGGGCGGAGCCCTGGTTTAGGGTTCCGGGTATGCAGTAAGCTAGAGAACCATTAGTAAAAATTACTATTATTTTTGAATGTTAAATAATCTAAAAATTATTAGTAATTATTTTAGCATAAATATTCTCATAAATTAATTCTAAAATCTTAATCCAAAAATAATTAATTGTTTGCGTTAAACCACTTATTGGTACAAGGTTCCGGTTAGGGTAATTGCTCTAATTGATAGAAAAAAAAAATTAGTGAGAACGGGGTCCGGGGCGGAGCCCTGGTTTAGGGTTCCGGGTATGCAGTAAGCTAGAGAACCATTAGTAAAAATTACTATTATTTTTGAATGTTAAATAATCTAAAAAATTATTAGTAATTATTTTAGCATAAATATTCTCATAAATTAATTCTAAAATCTTAATCCAAAAAATAATTAATTGTTTGCGTTAAACCACTTATTGGTACAAGGTTCCGGTTAGGGAATTGCTCTAATTGATAGAAAAAAAAAATTAGTGAGAACGGGGTCCGGGGCGGAGCCCTGGTTTAGGGTTCCGGGTATGCAGTAAGCTAGAGAACCATTAGTAAAAATTACTATTATTTTTTGAATGTTAAATAATCTAAAAAATTATTAGTAATTATTTTAGCATAAATATTCTCATAAATTAATTCTAAAATCTTAATCCAAAAAAATAATTAATTGTTTGCGTTAAACCACTTATTGGTACAAGGTTCCGGTTAGGGAATTGCTCTAATTGATAGAAAAAAAATTAGTGAGAACGGGGTCCGGGGCGGAGCCCTGGTTTAGGGTTCCGGGTATGCAGTAAGCTAGAGAACCATTAGTAAAAATTACTATTATTTTTGAATGTTAAATAATCTAAAAAATTATTAGTAATTATTTTAGCATAAATATTCTCATAAATTAATTCTAAAATCTTAATCCAAAAAAATAATTAATTGTTTGCGTTAAACCACTTATTGGTACAAGGTTCCGGTTAGGGAATTGCTCTAATTGATAGAAAAAAAAAATTAGTGAGAACGGGGTCCGGGGCGGAGCCCTGGTTTAGGGTTCCGGGTATGCAGTAAAGCTAGAGAACCATTAGTAAAAATTACTATTATTTTTGAATGTTAAATAATCTAAAAAATTATTAGTAATTATTTTAGCATAAATATTCTCATAAATAAATTCTTAAATCTTAATCCAAAAAAATAATTAATTGTTTGCGTTAAACCACTTATTGGTACAAGGTTCCGGTTAGGGAATTGCTCTAATTGATAGAAAAAAAAATTAGTGAGAACGGGGTCCGGGGCGGAGCCCTGGTTTAGGGTTCCGGGTATGCAGTAAGCTAGAGAACCATTAGTAAAAATTACTATTATTTTTTTGAATGTTAAATAATCTAAAAAATTATTAGTAATTATTTTAGCATAAATATTCTCATAAATTAATTCTAAAATCTTAATCCAAAAAAATAATTAATTGTTTGCGTTAAACCACTTATTGGTACAAGGTTCCGGTTAGGGAATTGCTCTAATTGATAGAAAAAAATTAGTGAGAACGGGGTCCGGGGCGGAGCCCTGGTTTAGGGTTCCGGGTATGCAGTAAGCTAGAGAACCATTAGTAAAAATTACTATTATTTTTGAATGTTAAATAATCTAAAAAATTATTAGTAATTATTTTAGCATAAATATTCTCATAAATTAATTCTAAAATCTTAATCCAAAAAAATAATTAATTGTTTGCGTTAAACCACTTATTGGTACAAGGTTCCGGTTAGGGAATTGCTCTAATTGATAGAAAAAAAAATTCGTGAGAACGGGGTCCGGGGCGGAGCCCTGGTTTAGGGTTCCGGGTATGCAGTAAGCTAGAGAACCATTAGTAAAAATTACTATTATTTTTGAATGTTAAATAATCTAAAAATTTATTAGTAATTATTTTAGCATAAATATTCTCATAAATAAATTCTTAAATCTTAATCCAAAAAAATAATTAATTGTTTGCGTTAAACCACTTATTGGTACAAGGTTCCGGTTAGGGAATTGCTCTAATTGATAGAAAAAAATTAGTGAGAACGGGGTCCGGGGGCGGAGCCCTGGTTTAGGGTTCCGGGTATGCAGTAAGCTAGAGAACCATTAGTAAAAATTACTATTATTTTTGAATGTTAAATAATCTAAAAAATTATTAGTAATTATTTTTAGCATAAATATTCTCATAAATTAATTCTAAAATCTTAATCCAAAAAATAATTAATTGTTTGCGTTAAACCACTTATTGGTACAAGGTTCCGGTTAGGGAATTGCTCTAATTGATAGAAAAAAAAAATTAGTGAGAACGGGGTCCGGGGCGGAGCCCTGGTTTAGGGTTCCGGGTATGCAGTAAGCTAGAGAACCATTAGTAAAAATTACTATTATTTTTGAATGTTAAATAATCTAAAAAATTATTAGTAATTATTTTAGCATAAATATTCTCATAAATTAATTCTAAAATCTTAATCCAAAAAAATAATTAATTGTTTGCGTTAAACCACTTATTGGTACAAGGTTCCGGTTAGGGAATTGCTCTAATTGATAGAAAAAAAATTAGTGAGAACGGGGTCCGGGGCGGAGCCCTGGTTTAGGGTTCCGGGTATGCAGTAAGCTAGAGAACCATTAGTAAAAATTACTATTATTTTTGAATGTTAAATAATCTAAAAAATTATTAGTAATTATTTTAGCATAAATATTCTCATAAATAAATTCTTAAATCTTAATCCAAAAAAATAATTAATTGTTTGCGTTAAACCACTTATTGGTACAGGGTTCCGGTTAGGGGAATTGCTCTAATTGATAGAAAAAAAAAATTATTGAGAACGGGGTCCGGGGCGGAGCCCTGGTTTAGGAGTTCCGGGTATGCAGTAAGCTAGAGAACCATTAGTAAAAATTACTATTATTTTTGAATGTTAAATAATGGGTTGCCTAGATTTTTCGCTGATATATGAATATCAAGAAAAAAAAATCTAGGTATTACGTTTGTCGTGTCCGTCCGTCCGTCCGTCCGTCCGTCCGTCCCTCTGTGGACACATCTTACCCTAGTTTTTAGATGTTAACCCTAGTTTTAAAAAATGACAAAAAATATGTCGATCGATAGCATTGAATACATAAAAGGCGCGAAAAAATCTAGGCCATCTAATTTTTTAAAAATTAAACTTTAAATCGATCAATCACTAAAACAAAAATATTAATCAAAAAGATTAAAGTAATAAAAAATTTATTGACAACAAAAGTATGAACTAAAAAAGAAAAAAAGAGAATTAAAATGTGATCTCGGTGAAAATAGCCTGATGATCACTGAACCATGTTGAATATGGCTGTGATTTAAATTGACCAAAAGAATGTGACTTGCTCGTTAGACACCAATCCAATTGAGACATATCCTTGAAAGTTAAACATTTGCTAAACACGGGTGTCATGTTCAAATTGTCTCTTAGCGTATCAAGATATTTAGAATTGTTTTCTCTATTAAAGTCAATATTGAAATCACCAAAGATTACCAAAGAGTCTTGGCTGTGCAAATTTAAATTCAAAAAGGCAATCAACTCTTGAATAAACTTGTCATTGTCCATCTTTGGATGCTTGTAAAGATTTAAAAAATAAACAACTGTTGAATTTAGAAAAGATTCAGCCTTTTAAATTGGTTTTTCTAATATATATTATATAATTTTATTTTTACTTTTAAAAAAACTATTTCAAATAACCAAAATTGTTAATTATGGAATGGTTATTAATGACATTGTATGGTGATGCAAATACAATCATTATTTAAAAAATTCGTCAACATAATTTTTTTATCGATTTTTTTCCTAGCAACTAAAATTAATTTTTAGAAATTATTATAAATTATTTTGTTGCAATATTTTTAGTTAAAAATCGGGTTTTTTTTCAAATTAAATAAAGAAAAAACAATTTGAAAAACATATTGTGTGCTTCATAGAATTTCATTTATATATTTCGAAAAAAATGGGGCGCAAAAAATAAGAAAGATTTAACATAAATATTCTCATAAATAAATTCTTAAATCTTAATCCAAAAAAATAATTAATTGTTTGCGTTAAACCACTTATTGGTACAGGGTTCCGGTTAGGGAATTGCTCTAATTGATAGAAAAAAAAAATGAGTGAGAACGGGGTCCGGGGCGGAGCCCTGGTTTAGGGTTCCGGGTATGCAGTAAGCTAGAGAACCATTAGTAAAAATTACTATTATTTTTGAATGTTAAATAATCTAAAAAATTATTAGTAATTATTTTAGCATAAATATTCTCATAAATAAATTCTTAAATCTTAATCCAAATAAATAATTAATTGTTTGCGTTAAACCACTTATTGGTACAGGGTTCCGGTTAGGGAATTGCTCTAATTGATAGAAAAAAAAAATTAGTGAGAACGGGGTCCGGGGCGGAGCCCTGGTTTAGGGTTCCGGGTATGCAGTAAGCTAGAGAACCATTAGTAAAAATTACTATTATTTTTGAATGTTAAATAATCTAAAAAATTATTAGTAATTATTTTAGCATAAATATTCTCATAAATAAATTCTTAAATCTTTAATCCAAAAAAATAATTAATTGTTTGCGTTAAAACCACTTATTGGTACAGGGTTCCGGTTAGGGAATTGCTCTAATTGATAGAAAAAAAAATTAGTGAGAACGGGGTCCGGGGCGGAGCCCTGGTTTAGGGTTCCGGGTATGCAGTAAGCTAGAGAACCATTAGTAAAAATTACTATTATTTTTGAATGTTAAATAATCTAAAAAATTATTAGTAATTATTTTAGCATAAATATTCTCATAAATTAATTCTAAAATCTTAATCCAAAAAAATAATTAATTGTTTGCGTTAAACCACTTATTGGTACAAGGTTCCGGTTAGGGAATTGCTCTAATTGATAGAAAAAAAAAATTAGTGAGAACGGGGTCCGGGGCGGAGCCTATAGGGTTCCGGGTATGCAGTAAGCTAGAGAACCATTAGTAAAAATTACTATTATTTTTGAATTAAACTTTAAATCAATCACTAAAACAAAAATTATTAAGTAATTATTTTAGCATAAATATTCTCATAAATAAATTCTTAAATCTTAATCCAAAAAAATAATTAAAATTGATTTGCGTGAAAAACCACTTATTGGTACAAGGTTCCGGTTAGGGAATTGCTCTAATTGATAAAGAAAAAAATTAGTGAGAACGGGGTCCGTTAGGGCGGAGCCCTATTTTAGGGTTCCGTATGCAGTAAGCTAGAGAACCATTAGTAAAAATTACTATTATTTTTGAATGTTAAATAATCTAAAAAATTATTAGTAATTATTTTAGCATAAATATTCTCATAAGATTAATTCTAAAATCTTAATTCCAAAAAAATAATTAATTGTTTGCGTTAAACCACTTATTGGTACAAGGTTCCGGTTAGGGAATTGCTCTAATTGATAGAAAAAAAAAATTAGTGAGAAAACGATTCCGGGGCGGAGCCTTTTAGGAATTCGGGTATGCAGTAAGCTAGAGAACCATTAGTAAAAATTACTATTATTTTTGAATGTTAAATAATCTAAAAAATTATTAGTAATTATTTTAGCATAAATATTCTCATAAATTAATTCTAAAATCTTAATCCAAAAAAATAATTAATTGTTTGCGTTAAACCACTTATTGGTACAAGGTTCCGGTTAGGGAATTGCTCTAATTGATAGAAAAAAAAATTATTTTGAGAACGGGGTCCGGGGCGGAGCCCTATTTTTAGTTTCCGGGTATGCAGTAAGCTAGAGAAAAACCATTAGTAAAAATTACTATTATTTTTGAATGTTAAATAATCTAAAAATTATTAGTAATTATTTTAGCATAAATATTCTCATAAATAAATTCTTAAATCTTAATCCAAAAAATAATTAATTGTTTGCGTTAAACCACTTATTGGTACAAGGGTTCCGGTTAGGGAATTGCTCTAATTGATAGAAAAAAAAAATTAGTGAGAACGGGGTCCGGGGCGGAGCCCTGGTTTAGGGTTCCGGGTATGCAGTAAGCTAGAGAACCATTAGTAAAAATTACTATTATTTTTGAATGTTAAATAATCTAAAAAATTATTAGTAATTATTTTAGCATAAATATTCTCATAAATTAATTCTAAAATCTTAATCCAAAAAAATAATTAATTGTTTGCGTTAAACCACTTATTGGTACAAGGTTCCGGTTAGGGAATTGCTCTAATTGATAGAAAAAAAAATTAGTGAGAACGGGGTCCGGGGCGGAGCCCTGGTTTAGGGTTCCGGGTATGCAGTAAGCTAGAGAACCATTAGTAAAAATTACTATTATTTTTGAATGTTAAATAATCTAAAAAATTATTAGTAATTATTTTAGCATAAATATTCTCATAAATTAATTCTAAAATCTTAATCCAAAAAATAATTAATTGTTTGCGTTAAACCACTTATTGGTACAAGGTTCCGGTTAGGGAATTGCTCTAATTGATAGAAAAAAAAATTAGTGAGAACGGGGTCCGGGGCGGAGCCCTATTTTAGGGTTCCGGGTATGCAGTAAGCTAGAGAACCAATAGTAAAAATTACTATTATTTTTGAATGTTAAATAATCTAAAAATTATTAGTAATTATTTTAGCATAAATATTCTCATAAATAAATTCTTAAATCTTAATCCAAAAAAATAATTAATTGTTTGCGTTAAACCACTTATTGGTACAGGGTTCCGGTTAGGGAATTGCTCTAATTGATAGAAAAAAAAATTAGTGAGAACGGGGTCCGGGGCGGAGCCCTGGTTTAGGGTTCCGGGTATGCAGTAAGCTAGAGAACCATTAGTAAAAATTACTATTATTTTTGAATGTTAAATAATGGGTTGCCTAGATTTTTCGCTGATATATGAATATCAAGAAAAAAAAATCTAGGTATTACGTTTGTCGTGTCCGTCCGTCCGTCCGTCCGTCCGTCCGTCCGTCTGTGGACACATCTTACCCTAGTTTTTAGATGTTAACCCTAGTTTTAAAAATGACAAAAAATATGTCGATCGATAGCATTGAATACATAAAAGGCGCGAAAAATCTAGGCCATCTAATTTTTAAAAATTAAACTTTAAATCGATCAATCACTAAAACAAAAATATTAATCAAAAGATTAAAGTAATAAAAAATTTATTGACAACAAAAGTATGAACTAAAAAAGAAAAAAAGAGAATTAAAATGTGATCTCGGTGAAAATAGCCTGATGATCACTGAACCATGTTGAATATGGCTGTGATTTAAATTGACCAAAAGAATGTGACTTGCTCGTTAGACACCAATCCAATTGAGACATATCCTTGAAAGTTAAACATTTGCTAAACACGGGTGTCATGTTCAAATTGTCTCTTAGCGTATCAAGATATTTAGAATTGTTTTCTCTATTAAAGTCAATATTGAAATCACCAAAGATTACCAAAGAGTCTTGGCTGTGCAAATTTAAATTCAAAAAGGCAATCAACTCTTGAATAAACTTGTCATTGTCCATCTTTGGATGCTTGTAAAGATTTAAAAAATAAACAACTGTTGAATTTAGAAAAGATTCAGCCTTTTAAATTGGTTTTTCTAATATATATTATATAATTTTATTTTTACTTTTAAAAAAAACTATTTCAAATAACCAAAATTGTTAATTATGGAATGGTTATTAATGACATTGTATGGTGATGCAAATACAATCATTATTTAAAAATTCTTCAACATAATTTTATCGATTTTTTCCTAGCAACTAAAATTAATTTTTAGAAATTATTATAAATTATTTTGTTGCAATATTTTTAGTTAAAAATCGGGTTTTTTTTCAAATTAAATAAAGAAAAAACAATTTGAAAAACATATTGTGTGCTTCATAGAATTTCATTTATATATTTCGAAAAAAATGGGGCGCAAAAAATAAGAAAGATTTAACATAAATATTCTCATAAATAAATTCTTAAATCTTAATCCAAAAAAATAATTAATTGTTTGCGTTAAACCACTTATTGGTACAGGGTTCCGGTTAGGGAATTGCTCTAATTGATAGAAAAAATTAGTGAGAACGGGGTCCGGGGCGGAGCCCTGGTTTAGGGTTCCGGGTATGCAGTAAGCTAGAGAACCATTAGTAAAAATTACTATTATTTTTGAATGTTAAATAATCTAAAAAATTATTAGTAATTATTTTAGCATAAATATTCTCATAAATAAATTCTTAAATCTTAATCCAAAAATAATTAATTGTTTGCGTTAAACCACTTATTGGTACAGGGTTCCGGTTAGGGAATTGCTCTAATTGATAGAAAAAAAAAATTAGTGAGAACGGGGTCCGGGGCGGAGCCCTGGTTTAGGGTTCCGGGTATGCAGTAAGCTAGAGAACCATTAGTAAAAATTACTATTATTTTTGAATGTTAAATAATCTAAAAAATTATTAGTAATTATTTTAGCATAAATATTCTCATAAATAAATTCTTAAATCTTAATCCAAAAAAATAATTAATTGTTTGCGTTAAACCACTTATTGGTACAGGGTTCCGGTTAGGGAATTGCTCTAATTGATAGAAAAAAAAATTAGTGAGAACGGGGTCCG